>PISX010001805.1:0-181434 GCA_004024625.1 Mellivora capensis | reverse complement strand
CAATCTTTTTTTTAAAAATAAGATTTCATTTATTTTGAGAGGGAGGGTGGAGAGAGAGAACAAGAGCAGGGGGAGGGAGAAACAGACTCCCTGCTGAGCAGGGAGCCCTATGTGATACAGGGCTAAATCCCAGGACCCTGGGATCATGACCTGAGCTGAAGGCAGACACTCATTCCACTGAGCCACCCAGGCACCCCTCCCTCTCTGCCATCTTGTAATCTTCATTGTGTCTGCCATTTGGGGGGCACTTAAATTAAGTAATAACCGCCAGACAGTGTTTTACAAGAGTATTTTCTTTTTAAAAAATTTTTATTTATTTAAGTAATCTCTATACCCAATATGGCTTTGAACTCACAAGCCAAGATGAAGAGCCCCATGCTCTACTGAGCCAGCCAAGCATCACAAGTGTATTTTATTTTTTCATTTATTATTTTTTTTTAAAAGATTTTATTTATTTATTTGTCAGAGAGAGAGCGAGAGAGAGTGAGCACAGGCAGACAGAGTGACAGGCAGAGGCAGAGGGAGAAGCAGGCTCCCTGCCGAGAAAGGAGCCTGATGTGGGACTCGATCCCAGGACGCTGGGATCATGACCTGAGCCGAAGGCCGCTGCTTAACCAACTGAGCCACTCAGGTGTCCCTATTTTTTCATTTAGATAGTGAGTTCCTAGAGGGCAGAGGACCTGATGGTAATAATAACTATTTATTAAATACTTTGTGATGGATACTATACTAAATTTTTTCTACATTATTTTCATTAACATCTTTGAGAATGCTATGAAATATTATTTCCATTTTACAGCTGAGAAACCTGAATTTTTTTAAAGATTTTATTTATTTATTTGTCAGAGAGAGAGAGAGGGAGGGAGAGAGAAAGCACAAGCAGGCAGAGGCAGAGAGAGGGGCAGGCTCCCTGCTGAGCAAGAAGCCTGACGCAGGACTCGATCCTAGGACCCCAGGACCACAACCCAAGCTGAAGGCAGTTGCCCAACCGACTGAGCCACCCAGGCATCCCTGAATTTCTTTTTTTTTTTTTTTTTTTTTTTTTCAGAGAGTTATTTGAGAGAGAGAGAAAAAGATCATAAGTGGGAGGAGGGGCAGAAGAAGAGAATCTTCAAGCAGACTCCCTGCTGAGTGCAGAGCCCTACACAGGGCTAGATCCCACAACCCTTGAGATCATGACCTGAGCCAAAACCAAGAGTTTGACACTCAACCAACTGAGCCCCCAGGCACCCCGAGAAAGCTGAATTTCAAAGTGATTAGATTACTTGATTAAAGTTAACAAAACTAGTCACTTTAGTACTTTATCAGATGTCACACCCACTATGATAGCTATAATCAAAAAGATAATGACAAATTTTGGTGAGAATGTCAAGGAATTCAACCTCTATACATTATTGGTGGGAGTGTAAAATGTTGAAGCTGCTTTGGAAAGATCTTCAAAAGGGTAAACATAGAGTTACCCTATGACTCAACAGTTTACTCTTACCTATATACCCAAGACAAATGAAAGGATCTATCCACCCATAAACTTGTTACACGAATATTCATAGCAGCATTATTCATAGTAGCCAAAAAATGGAAACAACCCAGATGTTTATCAATTAATGAATGGATGAGTCAGATGTAGTATATCCATATAATAGAATATTATTCCGCAGTGAGAAATGAAGTACTGATACCTGTTACAAAATAGTTGAACTTTTAAAACATTTATGCCAAGTAAAACCAGACACAAAAGACCACATACTGTATGATTCCATTTATATGAAATGTCTAAAATAGGCAGATCCAGAGAGACAGAAAATGAGTGGTTGTCCAAGGCTAGGGAAGTTAGGGTAAATGGAATGTGACTGCCAAAGAGTAAGAGGTTTCTTTTTGTGGTAATAAAATATTCTATAATTGATTGTAGTGATGGTTACACAACAGTGAATATAATAAAAACACTTGAATTGTACACTTCAAGTGAGTGAATTGAATGTTATGTGAATTATATTTCAGTAAAGCTGTTTTTTAAAGAAAAGGATAGAAATGTTTGAAAATAGAAATGGGGGAAAAAAAACAGTTATCTACTGTATTGACCCTTATACACCTGGCATTTAATAGTTTGATAGCTGTGTGTATATGGTGTGGTGCTCATAAATGTTGAGTAGAACTGAATCATAGATTTTGTTGTAGACAGGACTTTGAAAATCATTTAATCCAGTTCCTTTTTGCTGGTAACAAAAATTCTCCAAGGGGTTAAGTAATTTGCCTAATGTCACACAACTAGTCAGATTCAGGTCTCCCAGCTGTAGTATTTTTTCTGTCACTTCTGTAATCAAGTGTTACTCTGTTATTTGTTAAGGTTTTGTCTACATTGCAGTCATGGGACCTTTTTCATTTTGACTAAATAATAGCTCTTTTAAAAATCAAACAATGGTCTAGATTTCCCCCTATTGAATTTGTGACTGTATTTAATTCAGTTATGTTGTTACACAGATTCTGTGCTTTTTATTCCTTTGAGGGGGGAAATATAGTTCCTGTGTAGTGCATTCTTTTTAAATTGTAGTAGCCTTGATATGGTGCCTTTTTTTTTTCTTTAAAAGGATCCAAGGTGGGGCACCTGGGTGGCTCAGTCAGTTAAGAGTCCAACTTTGGATTACGCCCAGGTCATAATCTCAGGGTGAGATTGTGAGATTGAGCCCTTCATCGGACTCCACATTCAGTGCACTCTGCTGGAGATTCTCTCCTTCTCCCCCCACTTCTACATACACACTCCCTCTAAATAAATAAATAAATAAATCTTTGAAAAAAATAAAGGATCCAAGATGTCTTCTCTGCCATGTTTGTTACGTACAGTGGTCTTTATCTTAACCCTTGCTCATTGTGTCCGTCCGTCTAGCTTGGTCTTATTCGAAGCCCAGTTGACAAGAACCCTTATGACTGGTATAAAATATAGTTCATTGTTTCATCTTCTTTTTTTCATTGTTTCATCTTTAAAGTAAACAGGTTTGCTTTTGATTCTACCCTTCATTAAAATGTTTTACCTTGGGGCGCCTGGGTGGCTCAGTGGGTTAAAGCCTCTGCCTTTGGCTCGGGTCATGATCCCAGGATCGAGCCCCGCATCGGGCTCTCTGCTCAGCGGGGAGCCTGCTTCCTCCTCTCTCTCTCTCTGCCTCTCTGCCTACTTGTGATCTCTGTCTGTCAAATAAATAAATAAAATCTTTTAAAAAAAATGTTTTACCTTGAAGAATTGTAAGGGATGGGGTAGAGGTGGATACTGGTGACGTCAGAAGACTTCCAGCTTTTTGCTAAAGACTGCAGTAGTTAACTGGCTTAGTTTAGACTCCCTTACTTCATAAACCAGTAAGGGATATAGACAGAAGTGATCAAGATTTAGTAATAGCTAAATCTACCCCTCACTAAGAAAGCATGGTTTTTAGAAAGAATTAGGGAGTGGGGCAGAGGGTATGGTTGAAGAGAGGAAAGATTTAGAAATACGAATATTCTTAAAGTGGCAAAACCCCAATATTCTGAGAACTGTAGACTTCTCTAAAGATCACATATCCCATACACTAAATTTTGAGTCTTTGAAAATTGTAGGAGGTAAGTGGCCCTTTTGAAAATGAGCGTTGTGGGACACCCGGGTGGCTTAATCGGTTAAGTGTCTGCCTTCAGCTTAGATGACGATTCAGGGGTCCTGGGATTGAGTCCCACATCAGGCTCCCTGCTCAGCTTCTCTCTCTCCCTCTGTCTCTCCTCCTGCTTGTGCTTGTTCTCTCCCTCTCTCTCAAATAAATAAATAAAATCTTTAAAGAAAAATGAGTGTTGCTGTTTTGCTTCAAAATGTTTCAAAATACAAACCAGACTTAAGGTGTAACTTGACATTTTATAGCAGTTTGTCAGAATTGCCAGTCTTCTGGGTCCCTGGGTGGCTCAGTCAGTTAAGTGGCTACCTTCAGCTCAGGTCATGATCCCAGGATCCTGGGGTCCCTGCTCAGCAGAGAGCCTGCTTCTCCCTCTCCCTCTGCCTGCCGCTCTGCCTACTTGTGCTCTCTATCTCCCTGTCAAATAGATAAATAAATTCTTTAAAAAAAAAAAAGAATGCCAGTTTTCTTACTATAAATAAACTTAATAGATAAGTGACATGCTGAAAAAGGTTTTTATTCTTTTATCAGTGGATCAACCACACTTCTAGAAAATTAGAAGTTCTGGGTCATTTGATACCTTTCCAGGCTTTGGTTTTGGCATTACTACTCTGAGGGTTATGGGCTCAAAACTGAATTTGGTGAGTCTTGAGAGTGGGTGGTGCTATAGATGGAGAATGGAAGGAGGGGTTACAAAGTTCAGCACAATAGCAGTCCTTCATATGCTACAACTTCACGATCTTCTGTTCCATAATTATACTTTGAGAGCAGAGACCCTTGGTGAGAGTGAATATTATGGTGCTGTTACAGAGGGTTTCAAGTAGAGAGCTTGCTATTCTTGGAAGTTTTCATCACCATGGTCTACTTTAGCTTGTTGCCTATTCCTGTGTATAAGTTATGGGACATCAAAAACTGTGTCCTTTGCCTCTGAAATGTTCTTGGTCCTTAGAAGCAGACACATTTATCAGAAATTACTGTTGTTTTGTTTTAGTATGACCTTTTGTATATATCCCCAAGATCATCTAAGTATAGGAAATTAGATACTTTGCCTTATCCCATACATTATAAGGGATAATTTGGTACGTCCATGGTTTTTGGTTTTTTTTGGGGGGGTTGTTTCTGTGTTTGTTTGTTTTTTAAAAGATTATTTATTAGAGCATGTACCCGGAAGGAAAAGGGAGAGAGAATCTGAAACAGACTCTGTGCTGAGCACAGAATTGGACACTTACCCAACTGAACCATCCAGGCGCTGCCTCTTTGTTGTTGTTGTTAAGATTATATTTATTCATTTATTTTAGAGACAGCATGAGCAGCAGGGTCGGGGCCGGGGAGGGAGGCACTGAGGGAGAAGGAGAGGATCTCAAGCAGATTCTGCTCTGAGCATGGAGTTTGATGTGGGGCTCAGTCCCTCAATCCTGACATCATGACCTCAGCCAAAATCAAGAGTTGACAACCAGCTGAGCCACCCAGGTGTCCATGATTTTAAAGAGCTACTTATAAACCCCTATGAGAAGATGGTAGCTGATGTGTAGTAATTCTGGGAAAGGTTATAGTATCTGTCCTCATTAGCTGAGTGTGTTCTGTGTTGGTTGATGGAAAGAAAAAAGAAATGAATTAAATTGGTTGTCCACTCTTCATAGTAGATGTGCTTGGTTTGGAAAGAGTACTGGACATAGTTGAAAAAGGAAGACAGGGGTGCCTGGGTGGCTCAGTCAGTTAAGCGGCTGCCTTCGGCTCTGGTCATGATCCCTGAGTCCTGGGATTGAGTCCCTTGTCGGGCTTCTTGCTCAGCAGGGAGCCTGCTTCTCCCTCTCCCTCTGCCTGCCATTGTGCCTACTTGTGCTCACTCTCTATCTCCCTGTCACATAAATTAAAAGGAAAAAAAAAAAGAAAAAGGAAGACATTTATATTCCTTGTCCCCTTACTCAGTTTACTCCCTGCTGAAGGTAACAGGTATGTTTCCTGACATTACTGTCTTGTTTGCTTGCAACCCACTGCCTTGATGCATTAATCCCGTGACCTTATAGTCTTTTTCAGAGTAGCACTTGAAAGTTGGAAATAATGTAGAAATGTGTACCTTCTGTAGCAGGTCTAATGAGAGAGTTGTCCTCCAAAACCAGGCAAGAGCTAAAGGAAGCAGAAATTGAGTATGAACAAAAAGTGAAAAGTCACAGTTGGATATAAACAAGTGGGAAGTGAAAGGCAAAATATAAAATAGAGGATTTCAGTGTGTACCCACTTGAGAGTGCTCCCTGTGCTAGAGTGAAACCTGAGAGTTACTAAGAATAACTTCACATATCCAGGCACTCAGGTCTGGGGTGTGGGGGAGAGAATAGAATCCTGATTCAGATGCTGTACTCCCTGTCCTGGACACAGAGCAGCACTATCTATCCACTTTGCCTGTTCTTCGGATAGTTCAGATTCATTGCTTACCTTCACTGGGAAGTTTTTGGAGGCCACAGACCTTGGAAAGAATATTTTTATTGGATTGGATTGTAGCTTGAGAGTTGCCCAGCTACCAGAAGAGTAGGACCTAATCCATTTTCCTTTAAGTAAGTGGATTTTTGGGTTTTGCTTTTTGGTTTTAAATTTGTTTTTCAGCTTTGTTTGTTGACTGGCAAGATTTTTTTCAAATAAAAAGGACAGAGTGTAAGTTAAAAATAAAGCTAATGTTGCCTTTTGTTGGTTTACCTTGTGAATGGCATCTGAGATCCTAGAATAACTTCTCAGTTAGGCTGCCTTTCTGCCTGATACTTATGATGATAGTATCTCTTCTGCTTGGTCTCAGTCAGGAGAGAACCTCTGGCATAGCAGCCAAACTCAAGAAATCCTGCTGCTGGGGTGCCTGGGTGGCTCAGTCGTTAAGCGGCTGCCTTCAGCTCAGGTCATGATCCCAGGGTCCTGGGATCGAGCCCCACGTCAGGCTCCCTGCTCAGCAGAGAGCCTCTTTCCTCTCCCTGTGCTTACCGCTCTGCCTACTTGTGCTCTCTTTCTGTCAAATAAATAAGTAATATCTTTTAAAAAAGAGAGAGAGAAAGAAATCCTGCTGCTTCAGTTTTGACTTATGGAAGATTATTCTCTTTGCAGATTTTTGTAGCTCAAGTAGCAGCCCTTCTTTCCAGCCCATCAAAAGCCACATAACCATTCCAACAGCCCATGTGATACCTTCCACTTTGGGGACCTCTCCTGTCAAGCCAAATTCTATACCTGCTGGACTCTCTTCCTCCAAACTCCCTTTGTCAGGGCTGGCTGAAAGTGTGGGGATGACAAGAAATGGAGACCTTGGTGCAATGAAACGTTCTCCTGGCTTGTCTAGAGATTTCATGTATCTTTGTGGTGCTACTGGAGAAAATGGAATTGAGCAGTCCTGGTTTCCAACAGTGGGCCATGAAAGAGAAGAAGAGGGGAGGAAGTTTGATATTCCCAGTATGGAGTCTACCCTTAATCAGTCGTCAATGATGGAGACACTTTATTCTGATCCCCACTACCAAGTCCACTTTCACAACCCAAGAGCTGACACGAGCAAGGAGTTATACAAAGTGTTGCCTGAGACCAAGAAGGCACCGGGCAGTGGGGTGGTTTGTGAGCGGAATGGACCTCACCCTAATAGCAGTGGAGTGCTCCCTTTGGGACTCCAACCTGCTCCTGGCTTCTCCAAGCCTCTACCCTCTCAGGTATGGCAGCCGAACCCTGACCCTTGGCACTCGCATGAGCGATCTTGCGAGCTCAGCACTTGTCGGCAGCAGCTGGAGTTGATCCGTTTACAGATGGAACAAATGCAGGTAGAGACCCTTCTTTCATTGGATTTTGTGGGTTCTTTGCAGATCTTAGAACTATATAGGTTTTGTCCTATAAGTTTTGACTCTAAAGAAAACATTTGTAAGAAAGACGGAAGATGTTTATAGATGGGAAATGAAGGCTTGTGAATACCATTGAATATGTTGGTCATCTAATTAAACACCAGATGGGTCCTCCAGAGTAGAGAGTTACAACAGAAGACCCCAAAAGGTGTGACATTAACCCTGATTGTGTACTTACGTCTCAGTAGGCTAGCTACTTTCACATACAGAATCTTAATTTAATCCTTGTAGCACTTTGATGAAGTAAATGTAGAAATTTACCAGATTCTTAGAATAAGTAATCTGACCAGGGTCACAAAGCTGGTAAGTAGCAGAGCTAGGGTTTAAGAACCATCTCTGAACCCCTGTGTTTCTTCCATTATACTAATTTTGTGTTAAAAAAAAAACAAACAAAAAAAAACCTTGTGCTGCTTAAGAGTGGGAAGGAAAAAGACAAGACTTATTCTCCTTTCCCGGTTGGTGAGGACATCTTAGCTCCTAGTTTGCCTCTCTTGCCAGATAATGAAAGATAAGTGACCTTTTCTTAGAAACTAGAGCCTTCATGAGCAGGGAGTGTCCAATTGGCAGAAGTCTCCCTGGCAGGTTCTTTCCAGTCATGCATCAGAGCTAAAATTATTTCATAAACACTGGGCCTCCTCAGCTGAGCCAAAGTGAGCCTTGACTAGAGACCCAGCTGGTTACTGCTCAGGTGCTTTCCAGGTGTCTGTGGGTCAAGATCAAGCCCCTCTGGGCCTCCTTGTCTTCCAGCTTCAGAATGGAGCCATCTGCCACCATCCTGCTGCTTTTGCTCCATCACTGCCCACATTAGAACCAGCGCAGTGGATCAGCATCTTAAACAGTAATGAACACCTTCTGAAGGAAAAGGAGCTCCTCATTGACAAGTAAGAGGTCAAGGGGTGCCCTATTACCAGGCTCTGCTCTCCCAGCCCACACTGAGGGCACCTAATGAGGTCTCTCCAAGGGTAGCACATCCCTCTCTGTTTGGGTCCGTGCCTTCCTTCATGGTAGGGCTAGGTTGACAAGCAACCTAGTTCTGTATTTGAGTAATGGGATAGGCCAATTGTGTATGCTCTGCAGGGACTCTGGGAGTGCCCGAAGCGGGAAGCCAGTCCTTTGTAGCTGATCTTTCCTCATTTCCCCCAAGTCAGCTTTCTTATTTGCTCTTCCTCCTTCAGCAAGACAGTACTGTCCAGACACAAGGCCTTTTTTGGTTTACATAGTATGAATTGTATCCACTTAAGGAAAGTGGGGGCTCATGTGGCCAGTGGGTTAGTGTCAGTACCCTGGACCTCATTCTACTGGCTTTTGCAGGCAGAGGAAACACATCTCTCAGCTGGAGCAGAAAGTACGAGAAAGTGAACTGCAAGTCCACAGTGCCCTTTTGGGCCGCCCTGCCCCCTTTGGGGATGTCTGCTTGCTGAGGCTGCAGGTAAGCATTGGCAGCCAGAATGGCATTCTGGCTGTCATAACTCAGTGTCTTCCCTTTGCTTGATACTACTAGGTATCCAGGAGATAGAAAAGGGATCAAGTGATATAAGGTGCCCTTGCCCTTAAAAGGGTAGGCATCCTAATTATAAAACATCCCTCGTTCTGCCTTTGTTGAAGCAGAAAAGGCTCGAGGGTAGAATCAGGTATGCCTTGGTATCAGGACATACTTGGGAAAAAAACGAAGGCAGAGCAAGGTACATAGTAAGCTTCTTGAACTGGGTAGTGTTCTGATAAGTCTTAATCTCCCAGCTGTAGCCAAATGGAGGAAGAGGCAGAGGTAATGGGATTTAGAGCCATTCTCATTTTTTAATTTTTCCATGTCTAGGAGCAAGTAAAGGAAGCCATATTTTCACTGAGGGCAGTGGCTCCTAGAAAAGCTTGCTTTGCTTACTTCTTCTGCAATATGGGCTTTTGAGTGATGAGTATTAAACAGATTATAGTACTGGCTTTGCCACGTAGTGGGCCTGTTAAGACGGTGTTCTATCTTATAGAATCATAATGTTAGAGTGAGAAAGACCCTTATATAAAATCTGGTGCAGTCCTCTAATTTACTGGTGAAAAAATTGAGGCCCAAGAGTGAGGAAGAACTTTTGCCCAAGATCATATAGAGAATGAGTAGAGGAGAAAATGTGAATGTGCTTCAGAATTACCTGGAGGGCTTGTTGAAACACAGATTGTTGAGCCCCATCCCCAGAGTTTCTGAGTCAGTGGGCTGGGAGTTGGGCTCAAGAATTATTTCTGACAAATCCCCAGGTGATGCTGAAGATGTTAGTCCTAGGACTACTCTGTGAGAAGCACTGCTTGAGGAAATTCTTAGAGAAAGATGATATTTGACCACAAAGTAGATTGAGGATAAGTAAAGTACATGGGACTGTGAGGGTGAGGAACTGTTATGTATTGAGAATCTTTATACAGGAATTGCAGCGAGAGAACACTTTCTTACGTGCGCAATTTGCACAGAAGACAGAAGCCCTGAACAAAGAAAAGATCGAGCTTGAAAAGAAACTCTCTGCTTCAGAAGTTGAAATTCAGCTCATCAGAGAATCACTCAAAGTGGCGTTGCAGAAGCACTCAGAGGAAGGGAAGAAACAGGAAGAAAGGGTGAGCTAAGGAGTTGGTAGCTTTCTAATTCACAAAGGAGTTGGCAGTCAGCCTTCTCTTGCCAAAACCTAAGCTGTTTCTGGCCCCCATCCTTGGAACTAGGAGGAACCAGTTGGGTGAGATCCTACATTGATTTTTCTGTTAGAAATGGCACTCCTCCTTTTTGCTTCATCTCCACAAAACTGCCACAAAGTCCCTCACTGCCCTGGGTTGTGATGGGCCTCCAACTGACCTGGTTAGAAAACCAGCCTGGGGGATGCCTGGGTGGCTCAGTTGGTTAAGCGGCTGCCTTCGGCTCAGGTCATGATCCCAGCATCCTGGGATCGAGTCCCACATCGGACTCCTTGCTCAGCAGGGAGCCTGCTTCTCCCTCTGCCTCTGCCTGCCACTCTGTCTGCCTGTGCTCACTCTCTCTGACAAATAAATAAGTAAAATCTTCAAAAAAAAAAAAAAAAGAAAGAAAACCAGCCTGGGCAGTCATACCAGATGGTACTATTGTAAGATTATAAGATGTTTAAACATCTGTGGTAAATTTACATCATTCAGCCTGGTTTTCCCTTTCCCTTCCCTGGTTTGCCTAAAAAGTAGAAAAGAATTCCATGTGTGCAGCCTCTTGGGGAATTTTTACATTTTTCCAAGGCTCTTAGAATTGCCTTAGGGTAAGATTGGTCATCATAGAAGGAGCTGATTTAAAATCTTTTGCTTCTGTTTCATAGCTTGCTGTATTGCAGATGGTCTTGGAGGGCCAGTTTAGTAATGTTTAGTTCTGGACCACATGCATCAAAATCAGTAGAGCAGTGCTGCTTAAACTCTAATGTGCTAAAGAATCAGTGGGTCATCTTGTTTAAAATGCAGATCCAGAGGCACCTGGCTGGCTCAGTTGGTGGAACGTATGACTCTTGATCTTGGGGTTGTGAATTTGAGCCCTACGTTGGGTGTAAAGATTGCTTAAAAATAACATCTTTTTTTCTTAAATAAAATAAAACACAGGTCCAGATTTAGTACTTCTGAGGTGGGGTGTGCCTAAGGTCCTGCATTTTTATCAAGCTCCCAGGCGTTGTTGGTGCCACTAGTATATTAAGGATTTAGAGGCTTGTTATATCTTTTGGGATGTCTGCCTCTGCTTATAGTGTTGTTTTTTGTTTTTTGGTTTTGTTTTGTTTTCAGAACGTGTTCTTTTGTTTTAGTATCTCTCGTGTTAGAAGCTTGGTGATCCTTGAATGAATGGGCACTCGTGTTTAAGAATGAAATATTTAAAAGCTGAATAGGAGCTCTGGGTTCATGGTAATTTCCTCGTGGACTGCATTATAGGATAATCAGATTTAGACTGCCTTCTCACTTGGGAACCAATAAATAATAGTATCTGAATGTCTTAAACAACTCTGTCCAGAAAAAAATCAATCTTCAGCCTGTTGCCTAGTTGGGAGGCTAAGGACAAGAATGCTTTTGGCCTTTAGGATCTCAATACTGAAAAGGAGATTAGGCTTAGAGTACCCCAGTTCTGTACATAGATTTTTACTTACACTTACTTTAAACCCAGTGCTGCACTCTCTCTACTGTGACTGATATCCCTGAGTTTGGAATCTCCCTCATCTGATTTCTCCAGAGAATAAATCTCCACCAGTCTCCTGTTGGGAAAATCTAGGGTAAAATGGTATCCATCTAACCTGTATGTAGATTTCCAGTGAGTGCCCTGTTTTCAGATCTATGGCTGATAACCTGCCGTAGACGTACCTGGTACTTCAAATTCAGAGGTACTTGTGGGGTTTGAAGGGCACAGTGTTTACCAAGTTGTCTGTAACTCCCGCTGCAGGTTATAACTCTTCTCTTAAGTAATTTATCTGCTGTCTTTGATCTTCTATAAACACATTGAAATCTCTCAGACACTTTTGTCTCCTATTAACTTTTTAAAATTAGTATTTTACTTCCTTTCTGTCATTTTAGAGATGTTTTGAAGGGGAGAAGAGACAAACATCTCGGAGTAATCCACCACTTTTTTTTAGGATTTTATTTATTTGACAGACAGAGATCACTAGTAGGCGGAGAGGCAGGCAGAGAGTGGGGAGGGAAGCAGGCTCCCCGCCGAGCAGAGAGCCCGATACAGGGCTTGATCCCAGGACCCTGAGATCATGACCTGAGCTGAAAGCAGAGGCTTAACCCACTGAGCCACCCAGGTGCCCAGTCCACCATTTTTTTTTAATTTAAAGATTTCCCCAAGAGGAGACTGGATATTTATTCTCTGGAGAAATCAGAAGAGGGAGATTTCTCAGGGATATACACATTTTCAGTAAGCTTCCCTGTTGACTCTGAAGCATATTAAAATGTGGGAATCACTGGTTTAGAGCTTGAAAGGGTACAGGTTATACCTGGAGTAAAGCCTTTGGCTGATTTGCGGGTATCTACTCTTAGTACTTTCTTATCTTTGGATTAAATTAGGTGTTTGATTCCTTTTGACATCAGGAGATCTGCTTTTTTCTCTGCTTTCTCTTGCTTCCTTCAGCACCCTTTATTCATAACCCAAAATAAAAAACATAGTAGTGAAGAAAAGTCTCCATTCAGCAAATCTGGTGCATGCCCACTCTGTGCCAAGCATCATGCTTGGCACATCATATAGGGGCTATGATGATGAGCAAAATAGACACAGTTCCTTCTTCTAGAAGTTTAGAGTCTCATTAACCCTTCCAGATGATTGTTTAACTTTTAAATCGTGTGGTGTTTAGGAACACCAGGACAGACCAGACCACTATAAATAACAAAGACACTCCTATTATTTGGGAAATTCCAAGAGTTTAGAAGTTTTCTCCCCAGCCAGGAACCCAGGACAAAAACCAGACAGATTCTTTTTAACAGACATACCTTGTTTTATTGTACTTCACTTTATTGTATTTCTCAGATACTGTGTTCTTTACAGATTGAAGGTTTTTGCCAACTCTGCTTTGAATAAATCTGTTGGTTCCATTTTTCCAACAGCATTTGTTTGCTTCATGTCTCTATGTCATATTTTGGTAATTTTTGCAATATTTCAAACTTTTTCATTATTTTATGTCTGTTATAATGATCTGTGATCAGTGATTAAGACTTACTGAAGCTCGGGACGCCTGGGTGGCTCAGTTGGTTAGGCGGCTGCCTTCGGCTCAGGTCATGATCCCAGCCTCCTGGGATCGAGTCCCACATCGGGCTCCTTGCTCGGCAGGGAGCCTGCTTCTCCCTCTGCCTCTGCCTGCCACTCTGTCTGCCTGTGCTCGCTCGCTCTCTCTGACAAATAAATAAATTAAAAAAAAAAAAAAAGACTTACTGAAGCTCAGATGATGAATAGTATGTTTTAGCAATAAAGTTTTGTTTTGTTTTTATTTGTTGTTGTTGTTGGGTTTTTTGTTTTTTTGTTTTTTCAGATTTATTTTAGAAAGAGAGTTGGGGGAGAAGAGGGAGAGAGAGTCTTAAGCAGACTCCATGTTGAGTGTGGAGCCTAATGCGGGGCTCGATCTCACAGCCCTGAGATCAAAACCTGAGCTGAAACCAAGAGTTGGATGGTTAACCAACTGTGCCACCCAGGCATCCCAACAATTAAATATTTTTAAAGACATGTACATTGTTGTTTTAGATATAATGCTATCGCACACTTCATAGACTAGAGAATAGTGTAAACATAACTTTTACATGATCTGGGAAGCCAAAAAATTCATTTGACCTGCTTTATTGTGATGTTCGCTTTGTCACAGCAGAACCAAACCCACAGTGTCGCCCAGGTATGCCTGTATATAGAAGTGCTACTAGTTTTTAAAAACTGCCCAAGGAGCCCTCCTTCCCTACCCTTGATTGGAAAGTTCAGGTGTGTTAACTCTGCAGTTTATGCCCTAATCTTAAATGGTGTAAAATTTGATCACCTCCCTGCCTTCATTGTAGTAGAAAATTTACAGTCCTAAGAGCAGAGACAGTGGTCACTTCAGAAAAAATGTGATGTTCAGAGTCCTAGAGAAGTCAGTGGAGACAGATTCTTGACACTTCTTTCCCTAGGTAAAGGGTCGTGATAAGCATATCAATAATTTGAAAAAGAAATGTCAGAAGGAATCAGAACAGAACCGGGAGAAGCAGCAGCGTATTGAGACCTTGGAACGCTACCTGGCTGACCTGCCAACCCTGGAAGACCATCAGAAGCAGAGCCAGCAGGTAGCAGCAATATCTGGGCATACCTGGGGCAAGCAGGGAGTAGCCAAGCAGGGGCACTGTCTCAGCCTCTCCTGTACACAGTTATACTGTGGTTTCCTGAGAGGAAAAACCCAAAGGAGCCATGTCCAGACTCACATGTGTCAAGTTTGCAACTCAACTGCAAAGTTTTTGGGATACCCAGACAGTCTTCCTTGGCTTGTTGACCTAAGCATGGGATCTTATCTCTCAGCTTAAGGATTCTGAGTTGAAGAATACAGAGCTGCAGGAGAGAGTGACCGAGCTGGAGAGTTTGCTGGAGGAGACCCAGGCAGCCTGCAGAGAGAAGGAGGTTCAACTGGAAAGCCTAAGACAGAAGGGAGCAGAACTCTCCACTAGACATAGGTAAATACCCCAGTGTGGCTGAGGAAAAGAGCAGAGCTAAGTTTACCCCACTCACTACCTATGTGACTTTGGGCAAATCACTTTACTTTTCTTTGGAATGTGAGTCATAGGAAAGCTGCTTATGGGTAAGGAATAGGTCTTTGAGATGGAGAGAGGAGGATGTGGTGGTGCAGTGGGGGCTTGTTACTATATCCTTTGGAAGGTCCAACCTAGTGCTCCAGCATAATACTGGGTAGTAGTAACTTCTGAGTATGTATGTGTTAAGTGAAGGGAACCACTTTATAAACTGGGAAATTAGCTATCTGTATATTTGCAAAGCAGATCCTGTAAGATAAAGGCTACCAGGAACATCTGTTTCTCTTCAGCCCTAGGGATTGTTCTCGATGGTCACAACAGGTTCTAAGAACAAAACAAGGTGCCATAATGTACTCTCTCAGGGTGTCTTGAGAGCTGCTTACAATTAGTTGCAGTTTCTGTAAATGTGATGGCTGTGTTTCAACAGCCTCTTGAACCAAATCCAGTTTCTAATGGGGTGGATTGGATTTCTCATCCCATATTCTATCACAGTGGCTCTGTTTATCTCAGCAGATGAACCATGATGAAAGTGATTGTGGGGATCTATTGGAGGAGACCATTGGTTGGAGTCAAAAGATAGTTGGGGTCAAAGTCAACTCTGCCCTAGACTTTATGTGCCAAGAAAAAAGGTGGCTTTTTTTGTATTTTCCAAAATTTCTGCAGTATACATGTATGACTTTTATAATCTAAATACATGTGATGAATGTTTATTTTTAAATATCAAAACAAATATAAA
This sequence comes from Mellivora capensis, assembly GCA_004024625.1. Lineage (NCBI taxonomy): Eukaryota > Metazoa > Chordata > Mammalia > Carnivora > Mustelidae > Mellivora > Mellivora capensis. The sequence goes on along the minus strand of PISX010001805.1, from coordinate 166,000 downwards.
AGAGCTTTGGGCAGGTAGAGAATTGGTGGCACATTAGATAGATGCTGGCCTCTAGGGAAGGGAACTAACGCATTCGGCAGCTTGTGTGTGACACACCCTATGTTATAACAGACCTAACATTATGCCCAGCTACAAGTTGGAAGCACCTAAGTGTCTTGCCCAAAATATACAGTAAATAATGGAATCGAGAGTCAAAGCCATATCTGTCTGACTTCAGACTTCTTAAAGAGGTCACTGTTTTTCAGCCTGCAAGATAAGCAGAGTGTGGAGGAGGCCAGTGGAGAAGGTCCAGCCCAACAGGGAGAAGATCCAAAGGTGGAAATGGAGTCCTGGCAGAAAGAATGTGATTCCCTTCGAAAGGTGACCGAGCGTGTCCAGGCAGCAATAGAGGGCAGGCTGAGAGGAAAGAAAAGATTGTGTACTGGGAAGGAACCATGAATTTCTGGCCCTGGGCCAGAGCTTTCCTCCCTTTTCTGAGAAGTCACTGCTGCATAATCTTTGCATTTAGGGATTTATCCTTATGACAGGCAAGCAGAGTTAGGGGAGGATATGCTTCTGAACATCCAAACTAGATGCTCCAAAATGGTGCATTGAAGCTTGGTGCATTTCATTCATGCTTAGGCCCCATACAGACCTGTTGCATTGGGCAGAGTTCTAACCAGTGAAGTGGCCCTAATTCAGCAGAGAAGAAAGTCTCCAAACCTGTTGGTGAGACTGATGTCAGGTCAGAAGACCCAGAAATGGTTCAGAGAATACCTGAGGTCTCAGAGGACAGGAAACCGGGCCTGTTCAAGTTCTCTCCTTAGACAGTTAGTGTGACCAAAGCTATAAATAATAGCATCCATCACAGCCCTGGATAGGATAGACTTCACTAAACTGGATTTTTAGTCATGTCCTTTACTAAAGAACCAAAATATACTCTGGTTATATATGAAGTTCATTCCACGCATCAGGGTGGGATCTCCCTCCCCCGCAGTAGTGGTTATAGGTCCACACTACATTCCTGTTTAAACCTCTTTGTGAGTAGAACACAGAAGTGTGAAGCTAGTTAGCTAGGACAGGGAGTCTGGATTATACTTCTGTAAGTAGAACTAAATTGTCTTCACCCTGGTTTCACTGTTGATTGCCTATAGCCAGTGGGCTAATAGCCGGACTACAGATCTTGTGTAGCTTCTTGCAGTTTGACCTCACCATCAGCCCGTGCTTACAGCCTTCCTTGATAACTTTGCCTTTCAGATTGTGGAGAAGCAACAGCAGAAGATGGATCAGCTGCGTTTACAAGTACAGGTGAGCTGGTGTCCTTGTGATGTGGTATGCAGGACTTGATGGAATCTCTAGAATTTAGCCAACTCTTTATTCTGTGTCATACAATTTGCTCAGTGTTGGGAGTATAGCAAGAATGAGACCCGATCAATGCTTTTCGCCTACAGTCATTGTTGGGAAGGGGTTTTAGCACAGTCTTGTGAGCTCAATATCCATGTTACTTTGGGGGAACCTGGAAGAGTCAGTCAGAGCAGGGGAGGTTAAAGAAGGATTTCTTGAGATGATGAGCCTGGAAGGAGGAGGAAGAGTTAGCCAGGCAAAGCAGAAGAGCTGGATAGGTTGGTTTTGGAATTCCAGTTAGAAGGAATAGTACTGATGGGAACATGGAGGCATGAAACAGAGTTTGCACACAGAGCGGCAAGCAGTTCGATATTGTCGAAGTAAGGTGGTGAATAGCATCTGGGCTATGGGAGAGCTTCATCTTTCCAACTAAGTTTGCTTTTATTCTTTTGATAGGCAATGGGAATCTACTATAAAGATGTATTTATTTCAGAGATTTGTTTATTTAATTATTTCATAAGCAAGGGGAGGGGCAGAAGAAGAGGGGGAGAGAGAATCTCAGGCAGACTTCCCACTAAGTGTGGAGCCTGATGCGGGGCTCAATCCCAGGATTCTGAGATCATGACTTAAGCTGAAATCAAGAGCCAGATGCTTAACTGACTGAGCCCACCCAGGCGCCCCAGGGGAATCTAGTATAGAATTTAATTTGGATGTGATGTAATTAGGTTTGCAACTTAGGCTTGAGTGTGGAAAGAAGAGTGGCATTTGGAGAGAGGCAGGGCTGGAAGCTGGAGGAATATTGCAAATCCTGGTGAGAGATGAAGGAACGTGGCATAAGGCAGCATAACGAGGAGATGTGAGGGAACAGATTTAAGTGAATTTTAGAAGGTAAAATTGAGAGGAATCAGTGATTGACAAGATATAGGGAGTTAAAGAATAAGGAAAAATTAAAGATGACTCTTGGTTTCTATTCTTGGCCAGAGTGGGGTGGGGGGGAGTGGTTTCCTTAATTGGATTCTCCCAAGAAATCCTAGGTAGGTATAAATAAAAAATCTTAAAAAAAAAAAAAAAAAGGGTTGGGGGGGTGCGCCTGGGTGGCTCAGTGGGTTAAAGCCTCTGCCTTCGGCTCAGGTCATGATCCCAGGGTCCTGGGATCGAGCCTCGAATCAGGCTCTCTGGTCAGCAGCGAGCCTGCTTCCCTTTCTTTTTCTGCCTGCCTCTCTTGCCTACTTGTGATCTCTGTCAAATAAAGAAATAAAAAATCTAAAACAAAACAAAACAAAACAAAAAAAAAACAAAAAGAAATTCTAGGTAGGGGCGCCTGGGTGGCTCAATGGGTTAAAGCCTCTGCCTTCAGCTCAGGTCATGATCCCAGGGTCCTGGGATCGAGCCCTGCATCAGGCTCTCTGCTCAGCAGGGAGCCTGCTTCCCCCTCTCTCTGTCTCTGCCTGCCTCTCTGTCCACTTGTCATCTGTCAAATAAATAAAACCATAAAAAAAAAAAATCCTAGGTAAAGCAGGTTCACTCAGGTTGTCTCTGGACTCCAAAAGAGGTTTTCATATCAAAACAATTGAAATACACTCATCTAAGAACAGCTCAAAGCTGCAGTTCTGCCTTTGCCATCATGTGGGTCAGGCTGTGTCTGTCTAGTTCCCCTATTTCAAGTCCTGTAAGGATAGTCAAGCCTAGTGAGTGAGTGTTTATACCCATTTAAAATCCCAGATTCTTGGTAGAGTTTCTAATGGATCTCAGATACATTTCCTGGAACCCACAGGTTCCACAGAGGTTGAAAAAGCCCAACACTTAAGTGGTACATTTACCCATGGTGAAATTCCTCAGGCAAATTAAGGTATCAGGTGAATTTGCTGGAATCAGGTAGATTCAAAATGGCCACCTAGGGTATTTCATGGTGATGAGATGTTCTTCTTTGGCAGTTACATTTTTTTATTGATACAAAATTGAAAATTCAGAAAACTTTTAAATACTTGATTCAAATAAGTTTCAAAATTGGGGGGGGAGGGGATTGGAATGAATAGAATGAAAGGCAAAAAAATAGCAAACATAAATACCTCCCTCTCCCTGACCCTGACCATCCCTACACAAACACACTCTCTTACTCCCTCCTTTCCTCCCAACTAGATTAGGTGCCTGTGGGAGCACTCTCCTTCCCTTTATCTCTGTCAGAAGCATTTAGTATACGGTATGCTCAAGGGCTTTGGCTATGAGCTCCTCAAAGACAGGTATTGTTTGTATCCTCAGTGTCCTCAGCGAGTGTCACAGTAACTGCTCAGTAAATACTGAGCTGAACTGAATGGATATTCCCTGCCCTCAAGAAAGTTATGGGGGTGGGTAGGAATCACACACACAGCCAACGAATGTACAAATGAACCATGACAGAGGTATGAGTAGCAGGGTGAGAGTACGATTGATAGGATCTGATTTGCAGATAGAGGAAGGCTCAGGTGGGCCTTGAAGATTTCCTGGGTGACAGGCAGGGAAGAGTAGCCTGCACAAAGGAGAAGGAGAGTACACAACAGCATTGGAGCTGGAGCCTTTGGGAATGAAGGCTTTCAGTCATTTGATGTGACTGGAGTGGAGGCTGTGGGGAAGGTAGAAAGAGATATGGCTAGAAAAGTAGGTAAGGGCCAAACTGGCCTGGAATGCCCTGCTGAGAAGCTGGCCTCTAGTGAGTACATGGGCAGCGACTACAGGAGAGTTTCAAAGGGAAGTAGCAGATCGGGGCCAGAGGTGATATGGTCTGAACCAGATTTGCCTCTACTCCTGTGTAATCCTACCATTCAGACCCTAGAGCAAGAAGTGGCTCAGGAAGAAGGAACAAGCCAGGCCCTGAAAGAGGAGGCCCAGCGGAGGGAGACAGCTCTGCAGCAGCTACGCACAGCCGTGAAGGAGGTGAGCAGCATCAGTCGCTTCTGGGTACTGCCTCCGAAAACCTGATTGCTCTGTGAACCACGCCCCCCATCCCTACTTCCACAAGAGTCCTCAAGTCTGACAGTCCCTCCTGAGGTTTTTTGGCAGAAGAATGGGAAGGGACATTGCACTATCCTTTATATTAAAGGTCCTAAGCCCATCTTAGAATGGCCATGATTACCCAGGAATGCTTTTTGGATGTGAGAAATCTCTCTCCCTTTGTCTTTCTGTAGCCACAGGTGTGTGGGGTTGGGGAGGAAGGGTTCAAGAAGACTGAGAGCTTGGTGTCCTCATGGAATAAACAGAGCTATCAGCAAGAGGTGACCAGGTTCACTGACCTACAAAGGAATCTCCGAGCTGGGATTGTCACATGGCCCAGTGGGGGTGAAGGGCTGGGATTGGAGAAGAAACTGTATTCAGTGTCTTTAAATCAGAATAGAGGTAGGGAGGGGAGAATGGGTCAAGGTGTTAAGGGAGAGGGAGGGAAGGAGACGTGGACATACATGAGTAGCTGGTCTTTATAGAGAAGCCTGACTCCACTGAGGTGAAGGTGTGAAAAGGCAGGCAAGACACGTTCTAGCTCTGTGTTCTCCAGCTTTCTAGTTTCTTCAACCCCCACCCAGTGGCTGGCTGCTAGCTGTATTGTTGTCTTTCTTGCCCCCTTTATTCCTCTAACACACTCTGATCAGGCTGGCCGGTGGCCACTTTTGTCAGGGTGGCAGGGAGAGATTGAAACCAGTGTCTCCTCAGATTTCACAGTTCACGTTAAGCCTTCTCTAATAGCCTGGTTAACAGAGTTGGCTGAGGGACTAGCTTCAGATAGAGTTCCGAGGGGCGGGAGTATCTTCTCTGGTTCCTGAACAGAAACCTGGAGGCTGGTGATTCAGTCTGCTGGGGAGTGGTTTCCTCTCCAGTGCTGGAACCCTACAGGCCCAACCTTCCTGCCGGAGAATTTAGGCCCAGTTTTGGGATTGGGGGAGTGCTAAGCCTGTTGGTAGGGGTTAGGAGGGGGGTATCACCTGTGCATACATAGCCACACACAGGTGCGGATATTCTGCCCTTCCCTGGGCGTGGTGTAACATGTTTGCCCATCTATCTGCTCAGCTTTCAGTGCAGAACCAGGACCTGATTGAGAAGAATCTGACACTCCAGGAACACCTGCGCCAGGCCCAACCAGGGTCCCCATCTTCACCAGACACAGCCCAGCTGGCATTTGAGCTACACCACGAGTTGGCCAGTTGCCTTCAAGATCTGCAGGCTGTCTGTAGCATTGTGACCCAGAGGGCCCAGGGCCATGACCCCAATCTCTCCCTGCTCCTGGGCATTCACTGTGAGTCTGCAGTCGGGTCTGGGATGCAGGAAGGAGTGATTTTTATTCTCTTGTCACCCCCACCCAACTTTCCCCCTCCTTATGGTAATGTGTGAACAAGGCTTTGTAGGCCTGGTCACTGCCCGCTGGGAGTTAACTAAGTGTTTAGCAGAGTAGACAGTAAATCTGTTTTGGAAATAGATTGGATACCTGAATGCAGAACAAACAAAAAATGGCCCTGAGGCAGTAAGTTTTCAGCCCACTATTCCATTTGCTTTTGTAAAAGCATGCTGTGTCCTGGGATACCTGGGTAGCTCAGTGGATTAAGCATCCGACTCTTGATTTTGACTCAAGTCTTGATCTCATTCAGGGTCATGAGTTCAAGCCCAGCATGGAGCCTACTTGAAACAATGTGCCATGTCCCCAGATCATGGGCCTCAGAGAACTACTTATCCATACTGTCCCCTCCATGAAAGCACCTCTTGACTCACTAACATTCTCTTGAAATGCTCTCCTACTCAGCTGTACAGCACCCGGGGACTCAGCTGGATTTGCAGAAGCCTGATGTGATCAAGAGGAAACTAGAAGAGGTTCAACAACTGCGCCGTGACATCGAGGACTTAAGGACCACCATGTCAGACAGATATGCCCAGGATATGGGAGAAAACTGTGTTACACAGTGAAGAATGCTGGGGGTGGCACACGTTGTGTTCCCCCAGGGAAGATCTGGTCTGTTGGGCGCCAGTCTGCCCAGGTTCTGCTCTGACAATCTCTTGCCTCCTGTCTGCTGCTATTCCCAGAGCGAAGGGGTAGAGGGGGTTAAGAACCTGCACCATGAGCTTGGGCTCATTGGGCTTATTAAGGAACTGTGCCTGCCCTGCCCCACACTGGCTTTGCATTGTTGGATTGCATTTGTCCTGTCATCTGGGTTTACCCTTTGAGGGTGAGTTACTAATTAACTTCTGCAGGTTACCTGATAAGTCCTCGCAGACTGTTCCAGCCCCTGGCTGATGTCAAAGTTAAACAGGCTGCTCAATTCCCTTTTCCATCCTCTGGGATGGATCCATATTCATTCCCACTCCATACCTTTGTCCCGCTGATGGCCAGAGTTCAGTAGAAGGGCATGGAAAGTCTGAGTACCAGTCATGATGGCCATGTGAGAATTCTCAGGCCAGTGGCTGGCCTGCCTGGGATCTGAGCTGGCTTTCTTGGGTTTTCTTAGGCCTGGTCCCACTGCTGCTTCCTCAGGGCTCTTGTTCTCACAGACACCTCAGGGTGATCTGTTTATTAGCAAAGTACCCACTAGAATTGGCCTAAGGATTCTATCCAGGCCTCCTCCATCTGTGCTGTCATGCCATTTTGTAGGATGCCCCACTCTCCAGCTGCCCTGTCCTTTGGGGTCCTGGCCATGTGGTTAGCACAGCTCCCTTTTGTTCTCGTGCCAGTCAGGTAGCCCCCTTAGCCCCCTTGCAAACTCTTCTTTATGGTTCTGGATTTGAGCAGGATTTTCCCCTGGAATACCACGGGGCAACTGTCAAGCTGCTTGCCTCTTCCTCCTGGTGTTTAAGGGCTGGCGTCCAGCCCTGACTTGTGCCTCTCTTTTGTTTGTGGGCAGGGTCCTTTCCCTTTCTTGCTCTGCAGCTTCTTGAGAGTTCAGAGTACCCAGTATAGTCTGGCTCTAAGGTATAGCTTATTTGCTGGGTTTTGTTTGGGGCCTTTGGACCCTCTGCTTTCCGGTTTCTCTTGCCTCCTCATTTAGGGAGCATCTCACAACACAATTGTTTGTATCTGGTTGTTGGGCTGGCCCCAGGCCTGCACTAGATCTGGAGCCAGGCCAGCCAGGGCCTTGGAAGGGTGTGCAGGAGCACTGAGCAATCCCAGAGCCAGCTACCAGGAGTTTGTTGGTAAGCCTTGAGCAGTCAGAGAGGCATCCTGAACCTCACTCTTGGGTCTGAATGAGACTCCTTAAGTGTTTTTACAATTCTTTGTCTTATTTATGGAGTGATGTATCCCTTCCATTCAGAACAGCCCCACCCAGCCATCCCCCTCAGCCTCTGGGCTCCTTCCTGTCTCCTAAAAGCAGAGCTGCCTGGTTGGTCTCCACCCTGTGTTGGGAGCCCAGCCACCATGCTCACGGGTATTTTTCCTCAAAGTTTATAAGCAGTTATTTATATGAATCCTTGTTATGTCAACTGGTTTGTATTGCCTATTTTGATTACAAAATAAAGTATTTAACAAACTCTTCAGTTTTCCATCACCATCATCACCATCCCTTACTACACCCTTCTTTTTGGCTTGTTGGGGCCAAGAGCTGGGTGTTCAGCCAAGTTCCCCAGATGGCAGCAAGGAGGAACCTCTGGCAGGTCCAGCCTCACAGCAGTTTCTACCACTTCCGCTCCTCTGTTCTCTGTGGGGACAAATAAGAGCTCTTCTCACACGACTTTATATTGGGTGAAGTTGCCCCAAGTCATTGAGCAAGTCTGTCACTGGAAAGAGTTTCCGTAATCTTCTGAGAGGAAGTCAGCTGTGTCTAGGTTGCTGTGAGGAGGTGGCTTCTCTGGAGACAGGCAGAGTACTGTTTGCTTTAGGGAGCTGGGGTTATCTTCCTGGGCTGCCATTCAAGCCCTGGACCTGGGGAGGACTTGTGAGGGGAATCCTGTCCCACCCCAGACAGCCAGCCAAGCCTCCAGATTTGGACTGGTTGCTAGAGTCTGCTCCCTCTGAACCCCTTCCCATTTTTTCTGGGAGCAGGAGCAGCTTTAGAATGCCATCTGGAGTCGAGGTTGAGCTAGGGACACCCTAAGATCATCTGTGGATATTTCACGAGGGTGGGCCAGCCTCTCAGGAGTGCTGGCAGCCTCTGCCTCCACCCTTTCTAGAGCTAGCAGCCTCTTACCTTGGCCTCCATCTGGTGCCTTGAGGGTGTGGCCTTGTCTCTGGCCACCACCCTTCCCTGTCTAAACCTGCCTGAGTGGAGAGGAACTTCTGGGGAAATCTCCCAGCGGCGGGGGAGGGGGGGGGGTGTTGCTGTCCATGTTTTGGTGTGCCACGGGGTGAGGTGTGAGTGTCACCCTGGGGACTGTGGGAGGGGGTCCCTTAGAGTGAGGTCCCCTAGCCAAGGCAACTGTACGTTCCAAAACGGCCCAAGCCTTCAAAGCTCTGAGCTGCGCTGCGCTATCGTGGCACCCAAGGGGTGGGTAGCTGGGTGCAGCTAGCCCGGGGAAGGCTGAGGAGGTGGCCTTTGCCACACCCTCACCCTCCCTTCCCTGGCCTTTCCGGCCACCCAGGCTACTCCCCAGCCTCACGCTGAGCCCCAGATCTGGGGAAAGCCGAAGAGGGGCGGCCTCGCTGAGCCCTGGGGTGCTTGGCGAGCCCGGCCACTGAAGGGGGAGGGGAGGGGGACAGCGGCGCGCAGGGCGGGGTCGCGCAGGCTCCGCCCCGGCCGCACGCCTACCCGTGCCGCCCATTGGTCCCGAGAGCGGTGACTCGCGGGCTGAGCAGGAAGGAAACCGCTCCCGAGCGCCGCGGCGTCGTCTTTAGGCCGTGCAGCTCCCGCTACTGCCGTCCGTCCGCCTGTCGGCTTGCCGGTCCCTCCGCAGCATGAGCGGCCTGCGCGTCTACAGCACGTCGGTCACCGGCTCCCGCGAAGTGAGTGCACGCCTGGGCCGCCCTGGTGGGGAGCGCGGCCGGCGCAGTCTGGGCGCTAAGGCCCAGTGCCCGAGACCCACCCCCAGGGCGGGGGCAGGACGGGGCCGGCGGGGGGTTGAGGGGGGTGAGGGGGCGACGAGGTGCGGGGCTTGGCCTCTGGGGTCCGGTCCCGAGGTGGACTCCAGACTCGAACCCCTCTTTTGGGCATCCTGGAGCCTTAGCAGCCCCGGCACGAGCTGCCCACGCCCATCCCGTTGCTCCCACACGCACTCCCTGCAGCCCCACTACCACCCCATCCATCACGTCCTGATGGTGCCCTTCATCTCCAATTTGTGTGTACCTGGGCGGGGGTGGCCCCTAACCAGCCTCCACCCAGGCGTGCCCTGCCTTCCCCTCGCTGAGCTCCTCTCTCCCCCCCCACCCCAACTTTATCCCACTTCCCTTCTTCGTTCTGACTCTCCTCTGCATGGTGGTCCCTCTCATCCTGCACCACCGCAAGCCTGACTCATCGTCCTAACTCCCTAGTGGCCAGAACGCTGGCCCAAGCTGTGAAGGGGGACAAAAACTACTGGCTACAGCCACTTTCTTTCTGCACAGGGTCCCCCCCGTCAATCCTCCAGCCTGTTCACTAACCCCTGCCTGCCCTCTACCCCCAGATCAAGTCCCAGCAGAGCGAGGTGACCCGCATCCTGGATGGGAAGCGCATCCAGTACCAGCTAGTGGACATCTCCCAGGACAACGCCCTGCGGGATGAGATGCGAGCCCTGGCAGGCAACCCCAAGGCCACCCCACCCCAGATTGTCAACGGGGACCAGTACTGTGGGGTATGGGCCCCGGGGGCTGGGAGTGGGGAAGTGTAGGACGACTTCTGAGTCAGAAGTCAGAGTCAGCCCTGAGACAAAATGCCAGCACTCAGGTGACCGTCTCTCCCCTCCCCTCCCTTAGGACTATGAGCTCTTCGTGGAGGCTGTGGAACAAAACACACTGCAGGAGTTCCTGAAGCTGGCCTGAGCCCGCTGGACTCCTGTCACCACATGCCCCCCAGCCACCGCCCAGCCATGAAGGACCTTATGACCAACTCCCTGTTATCCTAAAACCTTCTGACCTTGGAATCTTTTCCCCCAACCCAAGCCCCTTCTCCTCCCCTCTCTGTTCAAAGGCAACATTCCTTACCCACTAGTTTCAGAAATTGTCTTAAGCAACAGCCCAAGTGCTGGCTGTCCTCAGCCCAGCCCTGGGGCTGCCACCCTGCCTGGCACTGGCTGATGGGCGCCTTTGCTGGTTCCATTAGCCAGGGCTCTGCCAAAGGCCCCGCATTCCCTGTCCTGGGAGCACCCTAGAGACAATTAAATGTCCCATTCCACTGACAGCGTGTCTGTTTGATATGACCTGGGCTCTTGCTCTGAGCGAGGCTGGTAGCTGGGACAGCGCTGAGCCTGTGCTCCTGAGGGCAGCTTGCCTGAGCAGTCTCCTGTGCGGCACCCGTGTGTGTGTGATTGTGCTCGTCTGTGGGTGTATGTCTGAAACATGCATAACCATGCGGACCTGTGCTTCTGAACCAGTGTGGGTGGGTCACCTCCTGATTCACACGCAAGTGATGGTGTCTCGACACACCCGACTTGGTGAGTGTGGCACAACTGTGTGCCAGCTGGTAATGTGTCTGTGCCATGTGGCCGCTGACCAGGGCTCCAGCAGACTGGCTCTGAGCGCATGTGTCATGGAAGTGGGTTCACCCCGTTTGGGGACAGTGCAGAGTGCAGACACTTTGTGCAGAGTGTTGAGGAAGTGTCCCCATCTGCGCACAGGGATCCGCCGCTGGCACACTCGCACGGGAGGTTCTTCTAGCCCACCAAGGCTGAGCTGGAGCCCGCCTTCCCTCCACTGGATCTGCTTAGCCCTTCTGGGAAGGAAGAGGAACCTAGAGGACAAAGACCCAGTGGCCAGGCCTGCCAGCTGGGGCTCAAGTTACAGAGGGGGCGGGTCGGTACCGCCCCCCGCCCCAGCCTAGCTGCCCCCCCACCCCCGCCCGCCCCCTTCCCTGGCGCCCAGCGGGTCTGCCTGGCCAAGAGAGCCTCATGGAGCAGCCTGTGTGGGAGCGGGCTCTTTATTTGGAGCTGGGGCCCGGAGCAGGCGGCGGGGCCCGGCTTGTCCGAAGCAGCAGCGCTGCATTGGGCACCAGGCCCGCGGCCTGCAGTGTGACTGTGTTGTCGCTGTAGACCGTGGGTGGGAAGGTACTGATGATCTCGAAGGTGGTGGCGTCCACAGCCCTGGGGACGGGGCAGAATGGATCAGACCGAGTCCTGGGCCCAGAGACCCCCTATAGCTGCCAGCCCTGCCCCATACCTACCTGGCCTTTGCAAGCAGGGTGCGCACATCACCAACAGTGTCCTCGGGCCGCATCATCAGCAGGAAGGCCTTCTCACCATTCTCAGACTTGATGCGCAGCATGGAGAGCAGAGGCGCCGGCGACTCGGGTGACTCCTGGCTCCTGTGGGCCTAAAGGCCATCAGTGCCCCCTGGTGGCCCAACCCCAAGTTCCTCACCTCCTCACTCTGCCCTCACCTCTCACGCTCAGCAGCCAAGGCTGGTGTCTCCACCACGATCTCCTGGACCTGGGCAGGCCATGGGCAGCAGTTCTGGAAGGCATTGATGAAAGGAGACAGAGTCCTGGGTCCTGCCAGAGACACCTTTCCCCCAACCCTTAGAGGGGACTTCTCCCTGAACAAGGATGGATGATACCAGTGAGCTAAAGGGGGAGGAAATGGAAGGAAAGCCCCATCATTCCCCTAAGAAGCCTTAAGGTCCCTCAGGCTAGTGGGGGAGACAGAACCCCACACGATGACTGGGCTGGAGGCCTAACCCAGCGTGGGTCAGGGAAGGCCTTCCCTTCACCCTAAGCTGTGACTAAGGATGAGGAGGCCATAGAAATGGAATGCAGGGAAAGAAGCCCTAGTCAGAGAAGCCTTCTCTGGGGAGATGATACGTTTGAGAAAGTGTTAGCTGTTCACGTGGCTCAAGCTGAGAATCAGGTTGGACTGGAAGAAAGAAAAGGTGAGATATGGCAAGGGGACCAACAAGGATGGTGGGCCTTGAGTGCAAGGATGAGAGCTTGGCCTTATCCAAGAACCACTGGAGGGTTTCAACAGAGAAAGCCCAGATCCAATTTATGTTTTTACACACACAGAGACTGCTGGGGGAGGACAGCCGGCAAGGCAGGAGTGGAGGTGACAGGTCAGCGAGAAGCCACCGCAGGTGTCTGAGACAGCCACTCGGGGGCCAAGGCTAGGAAGGTGGGCGGGGAATGGAGAGAAGAGATGGATTTGGGAGGTGTGCTAGAGATGGACAGATCAAACAGGACTTGGAGGAGGTAGAGTGGTAGGAAACTGAGGTTTGGTACCTTTCCCAGGTGGAGATGGGGGAGGAGCAGCAGGATGGGGAGGGAGGGGGGAGGACGATGTGTTCTAAGGGCCAGGAAGGGGGGTCCAGGACTGATTTGGATATTCCGGCCTGGACGTCGAGGAGGTGGCCCAGTCCTTGGGCTCACCCCTGGCCTAGACTCTGGCTTTCCGCCTCTTATAGCCACAAGGCCGCCAATCCAGCCCTTCTCTGGGTGCCAGCCCAGAGCCCTCCCCAGACTGTTTTCAGGAGACAGTGAAACTGCCCTGAGAGCCTCATCTCTCTGTCCAGGCCCTCCTCAGCAGCCCCTGAGCCCAAGTCTCCAGACAAGCTTCTTCTTGGACAGGTTGGGCCAGGAAGCCTAAGGCTGGGGGAGCTAGGGCTGGCCTCACCTGCAGGGTGTCTCGGATGGGTCCCCGGATGTCAACCACTTCGCCTTGCCGGATCACAAACTTGGGGAGCCTGTTCAGAAACTTCTCAGCAGTCATCTTGGAGCCTGCAGGGAGTGCATTGGGAGCCTTGGCCTGGGGAGGGGCTGTGAGGGATGGATGGTGGTGGAGGAGGCCACCCGGAGATCATCCTGCACCGTGCCCCCACCACCTGGCTCAGCCTCAGGCCCAAGCTAACCTGGGTGCTCCATCCTGTCCAGCGGCTTGTGAATCCTCTGTCGGCCCACCACGCGGCCCTCACCTGGGAACGGGTCCAGCCCATTCTCTGGGTAGACCTGATTGCGCAGATCACTCACCTGGCAAGAAGGAAGGGGGACAGCGGTGGGCCTAGACCTTCAGCCCTGGGCTCCACCCTACCCTTGCCCAAACAGAGGCCTCCCCACACCCCCCGCCACACCCTCCCCCCCCAGGAATAGGCTCAAGGGACAGTCTGAAGCAATCCCCATTTTACAGATAAAGAAACTGAGGCCCCCAAGAGAGCAGAGAGCTGCAGTTCATGCTACTGTCCCCAACCTGGGCCCGGCTTCTGCAAGCACGCTGGCTGGAGCTGCGGTACTGACATCCTCCCAGAGAGCCCCTCTCGGGAGCCAGCCAGGAAGCAAGGCACCACAGTGTTAGGAGAGGGCAAAGCCCCATCTTGGCATGGACTGCCTCAAACACCCCCGGTCAGGACTCACGGTTTTCCAAGCCCACGTGGGGGGTGGCGCACACGCCCTCGCGTACCCTGTGCTGTGCAGTGACACACCGCCCTCCGGGATGCTCCCACCACCACACCCCTCGTTTCACTCCCACCCACCCCTGCCAGCAGAGGGCTGGTGCATGCCCTGTCCTTTAGTCCCAACGTTTGTCCCCCATAGCACTGCCTTCCACACCCATCAGATGGCTTCAGGAGCCTCCAGAGCAAGCCAGGCCACTTTTGCATAGAACCTCGGGAACCCGGGGCCATCAAGGTATCTTGGATGCTGGGGAGGGGCAGTGGCCCTGCAAAGCTGAAGCCTGTGCCTCCAGGGTGCCAGCAGGGGGCACTGCCTGCTGCTTAGCCTCCAGCCTTCGCCCTCGCTGATGGAGCAATGGAGACCCCTGTAGCCTCCCTACTCCCCTCTCAGCCTGGCTGAGGCTCACCCTCCTCCCAGAGGTCATCAGACTGGGGCTCCCTGCAGGGGGAGAGTGGCTTCCCACTTCAGACTGGGGGATGCCCCCACCCCCTCCAAACTCCTCACACAGGGTGGTGTGAGGAGCAGCCCATCACCTTAAAGGGAACCCCATTGGGGTACAGCCGCTGGAGCTCTGAGGGGAAGAAGCCATCCAGCAGGTCTTGGAGGCAGCGCTGCGGCAGGGATTGGAAGAGTGAGGCCCAGCTGGACCGGTGCCGTGCCTCCTGCTCTGCTTCCCGTCTGGACAACCAGCCCTGGGCCCTGGATTTACCCAGTGTATCACACTCTGGATGTTCTCAGGGCTCCGGGACTTGGTGGGGGGGTGGGGGTTGGGGGCGCACTCTGCAAGTTGCACGTGGACTTGGGTACCTATGGAGGGTAGGTTGAGCTGCCCCTCCCCATCACCAGCTAATGGTCAGGGCAGGGCAAGGCCACCAGAGCACCTATCTCCCCTCCCCACCACTCCTACCTGTGTGGAGGGGTCATGGAAGGGCCGGAAGGGCCCATCGAACATCATGAGGCCATTCCGATAGAGCTTCAGTGGGATGGGCTCAAGGACATGGAGCCGTGCTCCACCAGGCATTGGTGTCACCTGGGTGTCACCGTCTACCACCAGCTCACTGAGATCCTTCAGGCTGGCCAGCAGCCTGTCAAAGTCCACCTCGGGGGGCGCCAATGAGTCCCCTGGCAAAGAGGATAAACAGTCATGAGCCTCTCTTCCGGCAGCTGCACGTTCCAGCAGCCCTGACTTCCATGGCCCCGGCTGGCTAAGCGGTTGCCTCGGCATCTTTGGAAGTGGCCATCTCGCCCAGGGGAGGAGGGAGAAGGACAACTGCCCTGCAGAACAGCCGTCTTTTGTTGACTCCTCACTTGTGCTAGGGGCTCCACACCTCTCGTGCCCCTCTTGTCCTACCAACCCCTTTGCTGTAGGGGCTGTGATCGCCCCCATTCTTCAGATGAGGAAACCACAGGTTAGAGAAGGCTAATGGCTGCTCCTAATGGAGCAGGGGTGGGATCTGATCCAGCTCCGCGCCTGTGTCAGCTCTGGGGATCGTCTGTCTGGGTTCCAAACCCAGCTCTTCCGCTTCTACCTATGGGACCTTGGTCAAGACATGGAAAGCTGTGCACCACAGTCTCCCCTCCTACAAGGGTCCAGGAAGGTGACCGTGAGAGGGCCCGCTCCGAACAGGCACTCTGCCGGGCGGGGGTGGGGGGGGTGGGGGGTGGTTATTGTTACCAATTCTTGCCTTGCACCAACGTGCCTCAGGCCAACCCAGAGGCTATGACGCAGGAGTCACTTATCTCCACTTGACACATAAGGAAACAGGTCCACAGAGATGAAAAATGACTTGCCCCAGGTCACTTGGCAAAGTAGAGGAGGGGTTGACTTTTCCCACCCATCCGCACCATCAGGAAGCGGGGGTTGGGGTAGGGACGCACGGCTGTTGGGGGTAGGGAGGGATGTTGAGATAGCTGCGGGACAGAACACATATGCGGCAGACCTTGGCCTGTGCCGCTATTTCTGGGTCACACACCCCTCTGAGAAGCTGACAGACATTTGGGCCCCCTCTTCTGAAAAATGTGTTGCACACACAAGTGTGCCTAAGCTTCAGGGGGCAGTGGGGACAGCCACAACAGACACCAGAACAGAAAGGCTGGAGGGCAGGTGGGGTGCTGGAAGGGGCCAGGCCGGGGCCTGTCGTGGGTCCTTGAAGGGATCTGGCTCCCAAGTCCGTCATCCCCTGGGGCGTAGCCCTACAAAACCTCCTGTTTTCACCAGGACAGCCAGGCTGTGGCAGGATGTGGGTCAGGAGGTGGGGGAGCCCCAATCCCTCTCCTCACAGTGACTGACAGGGGGCTCTGGAGGTGTGGGGGCTGGGCTGAGTAAATACAGATGTGGGTGGCTTTGTTTCCGGTTGCCTTTGTGGCTGCTCAAGGCCCCAGCGGGACTCCTCCCTCCCCTACATCTGCCAGGTAGTATGGGCTGCACCTGCCCCCCACCTCATCCCAGGGTCTGCTGGACTTCCTGAGACGCCCAAGAAAAACTCACAGAACACCCTGGGCATCCCCGGCATGAGACAGAACAACAGCAAGCCACTTTTCTCTTTACAACGAACTACATTCAGAACACACTGGTAAACCCAAAAATGACATCAGAAAAGCTCATCTCCTTGAACCCCTGCCCGTACCGCTATGTTCTTACAGACGGGAAAAGTGAAGCCTAGAAAGGTCAGAGGACTGGGCCCACGGAGACCACACCACGCTGACCCAGGACCACTCAGATACGCTGCCTGCCAATCCAGCTGCATCCGGGAGCCAAGGCTTTTCCAGGGAGCTGAAGGACATGGGGTGATGGGAAGGGCCAGGTGGAGGCCCAGGGGAGGATGCCAAGAAGCAACTGGAGGGAAAAGAGTTTGCTGAGAAAGTCAGCCCTGGAGGCTCTCAGCCAGTGGGGCTAAGGCATGGGGAAGTCACCGTGGGGTGGGCCGGGCAGGCGCCGCCGCCCGCCGGGGGCAGCAGCCTGCAGGGAGTCAAGGGGCCTGGGATACAATTGCAGCTCCAGGCAAAACAGGCCTGAGAACAAGGCAGCAAGCCTGGCACTGGCACCAAAGAGCAGGGAGTGTGCCACAGAAGCCTGGCCCATTGCCAGGTCACATGGGGTAAGGCAGGTCAGAGGTCTACTGAGGCATTTCCTCTCAGAGCTGCAGCTCTCCCGTCCATGGATTGGAGGAGAATAGGAACCTTTGTCCCATCCAGCAAGATCCAGCAGGGGAGGGGGGGGAGGGTTAGGGATGACTGTAAGGACGACTCAGTGAGGGTTTACTTCGTGCCGAGCACCCAGAGGCAGGTATTACCGCTCCTGTTTTAGAGATGAGGGGACACAGCCTTGTAAGGTGACATGCTCCTGCTCAGGCAGCTTTCAGGGCCCAGGTGACCCTATGCCTCTATTCTCAGTGACCATGCAGGCTGCCTCTGGGACACTGCTCCCTGGGTTCCCTTTCTAAGGAGGGGTGTGGTGCAGGGAGAGATCACCTCTGAGCCCTCCAACTTTGAGCAGCAGTAAGTTTATTAAAAAGGGGAGTTGGAGGGGCACCTGGATGGCTCAGTGGGTTAAAGCCTCTGCCTTTGGCTCAGGTCATGATCCCAGGTCCTGGGATCAAGCCCCACATCGGGCTCTCTGCTCGATGGGGAACCTGCTTCCCCCCTCTCTCTGCCTGCCTCTCTGCCTACTTGTGATCTCTGTCAAATAAATAAATAAAATCTTTTTTAAAAAGCGGGCGGCGGGGGGAATTGGGGAGGCATGGAGGTCAAGACCAAGTTCCTTGGCCCAAAGCCTGAGACCCCTGGGACCCAGGTTCCCTATCCTCCCCTCAGCCTGCTCCTCCATCATTCTCTGGAGCCATCCTCCCAGGGCTACTGCTTCCAAGCTGTGTGATCCTGGACAAGTGGGTTGACCTCTCTGGGCCTGGGTTCCTTCTTCTATGAAATGAAGACAGCAACAGTCCCCATTTCACAGGTGGCTGTGGGGCTCAGAGGAAGTGCCTGGTAGATGGTGGCCTTTGTCGTCACTGACACCCTACCCTCTTGCTCCCCACTGGCTCAGAGAACCACCTCCTCTGAGAGGCTTTGCCAGGAGCCCCTGACTCGGAGACTCAGCCTCTGAGTTCCTGGAGCCCTCAGGCCCACGGGGGAGCACGGCACGTATCCCAGGCCGTTGTCCTTTCCTGGTTGCTTGTCTTTCCAACCACAGCAGGCACTCTCTAAACACAGGCTACAACATCGAGCCCTGGGCCTGGCCCGGAGTAGGAGTTCAAGAAGCCCATACTGGACCCATCCCTCCCTCCCTCTGTCCCGCCAATATGTCCAGATTGCCCAAGCCCTGCTGGGCCCTGGGAATCATGGCTGTGCACATACCCACAGTCCTGCCCTTCTCAGGCTCATACTTGAGTGAAGGAGACAGGGTGACCGCAATGACAATGCATGTGGCTAGTACTGCTGCAGAGGCCACGGAGCCCAGTGGAGGGCCAGCCCCGGCCGGCTCAGCAGGGGAGTGGTGGGCCTGCTCTGGGCTGGCTCCTCACACATCAGGCAGGGCCACCTGCTGCTGCGAATACCACCGTGGTGCCCTGGGGCCCTGGCACGCCTGTCCCCACCGCTTCATGCAAAGGCCGGACAGGAACCAGACTGCTGTCTCCAGACCTCTGCAAGCCTGGCCCTGCTCAGGGGAACTACGTTCGCTCTGCTCTCAGCAGAGCTGGTGGAGAGAAATCAGGCCCTGAGAGTCTGGTCCCTGCCAGGGTCACAGCCAATCCTCTGGCCTCTGCCGCTGAGCACCGTGCACCCTGTTCCCACTGTTCCCACCTTGCCCCGTGTAGCAGGTCATCCCGTGTGCGGGACCATCCAGGCCTGGGCACGCAGGCACCCCTACCGTCCTGCGCACATGCCCACGCCCTGGCCCCTGGGCCAGGCTCCGTGCTGGGCTTTCTGTGGCCTGGCAGGGGCTAAGTAACCATGGCTCGGTCATCGTTCATCCACCATCAGTGGCCTGCAAGAACCGCCATGTGCACAATGGCATTCGTGCTCTTAGCGGCCTGGGCATTCACACACCCATCTCCTCCTTTGAGCTCGGAGAGGGCAGGGGTGAGGGGGAGGAGCTCAGGGAACAGGGAAGGGGGAGCAAGGAGCTCAGGGAGGACAGGGATGGGGAAGGAGGAGCTCAGAGAGGACGGAGATGAGAGAGAGTCGGGAGCCCTGAGGCGATGATGAAGGGAGAGCGAGGAACTCTCAGCCCTGAGGCTCAACACCTGGCAACGGGTTGCACCAGAGCAGGACCGTCCCTTTCAAGTCCCCGCACACCCTGGAGCACCTGGCATCCTAGTTAACAGCTCCGTTCACTGGTAGAGAGGGCAGGGAGGGGTGAATGATCCAGCCTGAGGCCACATCCTCGCAAGGCTTCCCCTGGGCCGGGTCCCCTCCCGTGGGCCAGAGAACCCTCCTCCCCAGGGCGAGAGTCCTTGTTCTGGACCGGTTAGGTTAGCCCCATCCAGATGCCCAGCCCACCTCCACAGCCGCCTGGGGCCTGCAGGGAGTGGTAGCCAACAGAAGGAGAGCCAGAGCAATGAGCCAGGGCATCGGGGCCACAGCAAGAGGCTGGCTTCATGCCCCTGAGGGCCCTTGGGGCAGTAGCAGCCTGGCACCTGGGGACAAAGCAGGGAAGGGTGGGGGAGAAACCAAGGAGGCGGGGGCAGGGGGTGTGGCACCAGGAGGAAAAGCTGCTGGAAATGAAGAGTGTGTTATTCAGCTGGCAGCAGAGCTAAGCTGAGGCCCCTCCACGCTGCAGAAGCAGAAAGCAAGGAGGAAGAGGGCACACAGTGGTTTTCACAAGTTGCTCTAGCTTTGAAGCACTGGGCTTCAGAGCCAGCTTATTCTGGGCATAAACATACAACACAGCAGAGCGAGGGCTGCCCTGCTCTCGGCAGGGAGAGGGTAGGAGTCCACAGAGCCAGGTCCAGAAGCCAGCTATCTGGGCTGACCCCCAAAGGAGCCAGGAGGTCCCCCCTGGCCAGGAGGAAGGCTGCCCTCCTGCCAGCAGGGGCGGGTGGAGGGCCCAGGATGCCATGGTGGCTGACTCCTAGCGCTAGACCCCAGGAATGTTCTTAGAGCATCTGGCAGTCGCCTTTCAGGACTTCCCCGCCTACCCGGGAAGGGGTGTCCCAGGGCCATCCCTGATTCTTCCTGTCCGCTCCCTGATGCACAATCTCCGAGACCATGGATTCCGCTTCCTAAGTCTGCCCTGCTCCTCCGCGCAGTGCCCGCCAGGATCACCCTGCCTCTGGATGTCATCTCATCTCCTGCCTGGATGACTGGCACCACCTCCTAAACGGGCTCCCGGCCTTTAGTCTTGCCCCCTTGGCTCAACAGTCTCCAGACTTCTTAAGTGATTCCCATCTATAAAACGGAACAACCCGTGGCTTGTGTCAAGGCTGTTGATGAAAATGCTTTGAAAGCTACAAATATTGTACAAGTGGGAAGTGATGTTTTTAGAAGAAGCAGTGGGGGAGTTGTGCCGTGAGATTTAGCGGGATCTGGCCAAAGCTCAGGCCTGAATGGGGAGGCAGCACTCTCAGGTTTTGAAAGTTATGAAATCAAGGCGGTGTCATCACTTTCCAAACACTCCCCTCGGGAGCCTGCTCACCCATGCTCCCGGGAGGCTGCCGCTGGCACGTCACCGTGGAAAACAAGAAAAGGCCCTGCCTGTGGGGCCGATGACATGCAAGGTCAGTGCCAGATGCTCGTCATCGACCCCCGCTGATCCCTTCAACTCTGCAGGGAAGAGCGCACCCCCACTTACTGAGGGGGACCTGGAGGCCCAGAGAACAGAAGTCACCCGCCCAAGTCCCACGTGGAGCGGGCGGTAGAATGGGGACGAGCACCCAGGTGTGACCAACTCCAGAGCCTGGAGAAGTACCTCTGGGCAATCACCTCCATTCTTTGAAGAGAATGGACTTTCAGAAATGGCCAGATCTACAGCTCCACATCTGCGGAGTTCATTCCTCTCGATCGGGAATGGCCAAGTTTAGGAAAAAGAATGGAAGAGTCCCAGAGAAACAGGGCGAGTTCAATGGCTTGGCTACAGCGAGGCTGAAAAAGGAACGCAAAGAGGGGATCGAGCCTGGCTCTGAGGGCAGCTTCCAAAGCAGAGGACTCGTTTTTTAAAAACTTTGGGATGGAAGACATTTTGTAAACTATGGAGCCTAAGACACGTGAGGTGGTCTTACATCTCGTATCTCTTGGGTCTCTGAGGCCTTTGAAAGATGAACAAGCAGGGGGTCTGAGGTCAGACCAGAGGAAGAACATGGTGGCAGGTCAGGTGCTCAGTGATGGCAGGCAGAGGCTTGTCCTCCCTGCTCCCGGGTCAGGGGCACGAACGAGACTGCCTCTGGACAGCTGCTGGCCCAGAGTGGTGTTGGAGAACTCCTTTTGTAGGAGGGACTGGGGGCAGACCCCCCTACTCTACCTGGTTTCCAGAACTTCTTGGCTGTCATCCAGTCCCTCTTGCCATCCTCTGAGTCTGCCTGGTTGTCTGAGCCCTCCTGGTCCACAGACTCGCCCACCCACTGCAACCCGTAGTCACCAAGGAACCGCTGTATGGAGAGAAGGGACAGATGAGGGGGGGCGCGGTCAGCTCAACCCCCCAGGGAGCAGCCAGCAGCAGCCGGGTCCTCAGCCTCAGGCCTCAGCTCC
The DNA here is from genome assembly GCA_004024625.1 of Mellivora capensis. NCBI lineage: Eukaryota > Metazoa > Chordata > Mammalia > Carnivora > Mustelidae > Mellivora > Mellivora capensis. The sequence continues at coordinate 144,548 of PISX010001805.1, read as the reverse complement.
CAGCGCCCACTGGGCAGAAGGGATGGGCCCCTGGGGTCTTGGCTACTTCCTGGCTGGGACCTTGGGAAGCCACTTCACCTCCTAGAGCTGTATGCTTCTCCCTGCCCTAGAAGCATGCCAGGAGGGCTCGGTTAAGATCACTCACATCGAGTGCTTAAAGCACAGCGTCTGGCGCCAGGAAGACCTCACTGAAGGTGGCCCTGATGGCAGTGGGGCAGCTGGTGCATCTGGCCTGAGTGGAGGAAGGGCAGGGACACGGGCTTGTGCAGGACCCAGAGGACGTGGTGAGCCACATGCAGCCTCTCTAGAGCTAGGCCTCCCATCCCCCAGCCACAGGAAAACTTCTGTCTTATCTACACTTCCTGTCGTTGCTTCTTCGGCTCCCTCTCTCTCCTGACCCCATTCTTGCCCCGTCTCACTACTGACTGGAACTGCTCAGGTGCAACCACCAACGGCCCTCCCAGTGCCAAACCCAGCGGGTTTCTGTCCTCAGCCCCCCAGCACGTCTCGTTCCTTCTCACTTGCACCCGGCTCGCCGGCCACGCTTAGAGGTCTCACAGGCATTTCAATATGAACTCGTCCCCAACAGCCTTAACTCCGTGTCCCCATCTCCCAAACCTCTGCCCCTCCAGATCTCCAGTCTCAGTCAACGGCACCCCCTCCACCTGGGCCTCAGCCACGACCCGCAAGGCCTCTGAGCGCCACCAGTGACGCAGACTCCACTCTGCCCCAGCACCTCGCTCAAGCCCCGGCCATTCCCCACCCCGCACCCCCGACGACTCCAACTGCTCTTCCACAGGCCTCCCCTCCACGCCTCCGAAACCTTCCCGTGGCCTCCCATCCTGGAGGACAGAATCCAGCCCCGCATGACGGGTGGACAGGACCCCCCGATGTTCCTTGCCGTCTCTCCTTCTCCCCCTTGCTCTCCACGCCCGCACAAGTCTGTGTGGCATCTCTTCAGCCTTGATCCTCATTCCCTGATCATCTCTTTATCCTCCAGATCTGCCCAATGCCACCCCGCAGAGCGGCCCAAACTCCAGCTCGCCCCTATCCTATCACCCAGCTAAATACAGAAATATTTCACCGTATGCTCTGTGTGTATCCATGTCCTTGTTTATGTCTCTGTCCCCTTCAGCCTGTCAGCCGCGGGCACAGGGACCATGTTTACCTCCCAGCACCTGGCCGGGTGCCTGGCACCCAGAGATGCTTTGTTTGAGTTAAATGAAGTCAATGTGTGAAGGCCACCAACGTGGGAGCCGTGGGAGCCTTGGGAGCCGGAGCCAAGATACCTTCACCCCCTGTGGCAGCAGCTCAGAGAAGCTCCCCCAGCACCCGCCCCCAGCACTCTCAGCAGAGAGCTCAGGCAGCCCGGGAGCCAAGGGCCCTCCCACAGCTGTGGCCTGGGCGCTGCTTCTGTGGTCTCAGTTAGGATGGGGCTTTGGAAACCAGCTCTGTGAGAGGGAGAGCTTTTGGGGGTGGGGGAGCACCAGTCATCATGGGCGGGGGGCACTGAGGAGGCATGTGTGCCCGGGACTCTCCCTTGAGCCTATGGTCCCTACAGTTCAAGTCTGGCTTGTGAATGGATAAGTCAGTGGGGGCAAGAGGTGGCACCTGATGGGTGAGATGCCATGTTCAAAGGCAGGTGATGGCCGTGACCCACAGGTAACCACACACGGCCCGGTGCTATGTTTGGTCCTGGCTGTGCAGCAGCGACCAGGAGGAAAGCAGTCCTCACCTCGGTGGAGCTCACAGTCCCACAGGGGAGACTGAAGCCCCCTGGGAAGGGCCCCCACCCCTGATGTAAGCCTGATAATGACTGAAAATCCGCCAGAGGAAGGTGAAAAAACACTCCTCAAGGAGAGGGAACAGCATGGGCCAAGGTCCTGTGGTGGGAAGAGCTCAAGGTGGCCAGAGAACCAGAAGCAGGCCCGTGGCTGGAGCCGAGAGGCTCCCAGCGAGAACGAGGAGGTCGGGGGGCCCAGCGGGGTTGGGGCGCTAGACCCTCCCCAGCTCTTCAGACTCTGGGTTAGTCCTGAGGGCCAGACAGCTCTGGGCCACTGCCTCTCTCACCTCCATCTCCTCAACCTGGCGCTGGAGCCGCAGGCATGTGGTCTCCAGGTCCTGCTGCTGCTGCGTCGTGACCTGGCCTGTGGGGAAAGATCAGCAGCAGGGAGGCTACCCGACCACCTCTGGCTTTGCCTGCCGTTCCGCCCTCACCGTCCTTTGGAGTAGCTGCCCCTTGAGAACTCAAGGGGTTCCCTGAAAACTGCCTCTGGGCCTCTCCTCCGACCTTGAGAGGGGAGGCCCAGACTGACTCTCAGGAGACCACCCCCCCCACCCCAACCTCAGCCCCACAAGGCTCCTGAGGGGGCTGTGTTCCTCCACACTTTTGATGGCGTGCCCAGTGCTCGGGGCTGGGCTACGGCTGCACTCTGGGGACTCAGTCCCACAGAGGACATCATTGTCCTGGTGTGCCATAACCACTGTCTGGGTTCAGCTGTCCAGGACCCACGACGGGGCTCAGCTTGATGCTCTTGCAGCCCTGCTGCCCAGCAGCCACCAGCCCAGGGGAGGTGTCCCAGGAGGGCTGACCGGCCGACCAAGAGAGCCTCTTACCCTGGTGCTCCTGGAGGTTCTGCACCATTTCCTCCAGGGCCCGTATCTTCCGATCCTGTAGCACCAAGACAAGGAGGGAGAGGCAGACCTGGGAGTTCCCAGAGCGCAAGGGAGCCCCTTCTAGATGGGAAGACCCAGACTTCTTGCCTCTGTGGAACACTGGGGAGTGTAAAGACCCTGTCCCTGCCCCCCCTTTGGCACAGCCACTGCTCCTACCCCTCAGATACCCTTGTGGTTCCACTGTGGTGAGGAGAGGCAGGGAGCGCCTCCAAGTGCCCCAGAGCCAGCAGCCGCTGCTACCACCACGTCCAAGGCTACCAGCCTTACTCAGCTGTAGAGAAGACCCTTAGCCTCTCTGCTCAGGTCACAGGGACCCAGATCAGCCCCAGGCCATACCTGGGGCTTGAACTGGGAGGTTCATTGGGAGAGATGGTTCTAGAACCCATCTGCCCTGGCCTGTTACGGTAGTAAACTCACTGACCTCCCCAGCCTGAGCCCTTCTACCGCTCAGACCAGACCCTGGCCCTGTGCCCACCGGGGTCCCACCTTGGACAGCAGCTCATCAGTCTGAGACCTCACTTGCCGCTCCAGATCCCGCATCTTCCTGGTCAAGGTGGCCACCAGCTCCGAGTCACGGAACACGGGGACTGCCAAACAGACAAAGTCCTGGAGCCCAGGCCTAGAGCGGAGGCTGATGTACGGGGGTCCAGTGGAGGGCGATGGGGATTCCCAGAAGCAGAAAGAACAGTAGTAATAGGAGCTGCCACTTAGATATTAGAGATTGTCCAAAATACTTTGCCTGTATCAGCTCGTGCTGTCCCCACCGTGCGCCTCAGTTTATAGGAACGCAGCGGATAGGGGAATGAGTCGGCACAGAGGAGAAGCAAGCACCAAGATCCGTGTGTGGGCTCTCTGAGGGACATATGGCCCGGACTTCTCAGAGTCAGTGTCATTTTAAACTTAAAAAGGCAAGGACAAGGGTGCCTGGGTGGCTCGGTTGTTAAGTGTTTGCCTTAGGCTCAGGTCATGGTCCCAGCATTCTGGGATCGAGCCCCATATCGGACTTCCTGCTCAGCAGGGAGCCTGCTTCTCCCTCTCTGGCTTCTCCATGGTTGTGTTCCTTCTTTCACTGTGTCTCTCTGTCATAAATAAATAAAATCTTTTAAAAAATAAAAAGGCAAGGACACTGTTCTACAGAGGTTTAACAATCAAACACAGTGCCCGACCCAGATTAGTACCTAGATCAGGAAAAACAATAGCCAGGAGCTAATTTTGGAATATAGGAAATCTGAGTGCAGAAGAGGGGCTTGAGAGCATCTCTGAATCATCCACATTCTCGGGTACTGTCCCTGTCCTGTGGGCATGGGCTCCCTTATTCGGAAGAGATGCTCACTGAAGCATTTAGAGGTGAAATATCATGATATCTGAAATTGGCTTCTAAATGGTTCATCAAAAAATACATTTACATTCATACATATGTGTATATGGACAGAGAGAAAGCAAATTAGTGGCAAAATGTCACTCACTATTGCATCTAATGGCAGACATACTATTCACTATACTATTATTTTAATTTCTGTATAGGATAGACATTCTCCAAAATAAAGTTTCGGAAAAGAAACTGAGAAAGACCCAGAGGGAGGAACGGGCCCTCTCCTTCCCCAGCCCGCTGCCCTGTTTGTGAACCAGGAACTGCTCGTGTCGCCACGGAGCCACATGGGCAGACAGGCCAAGGATGGCTCAGTGGAAAGACAGAGAAACCTGAACTTTTTTTTTTAAGATTTTATTTATTTATTTGAAATAGCGAGAGAGAGAGAGAGAGAGAGAGAGAGAGCATAAGTCAGGGGAAAGGGTAGTGGGAGAGGGACAAGCAGACTTCCTGCTGTGCCCGACTCAGGACTCCATCCCAGGACCCTGAGATCATGACCTGAGCTGAAAGCACACGCTTAACCAGTGGAGCCCCCCAGGCACCCCAAAACTTGGCCTTTCGATGATGTCTTTGAGGGGATGGATTAACAACCCTGGAGTTGCCTCCCGGATGTCGTGCTATGCGGGACAGTAAGTCCTCCTCAATGTCCATGCTAGCTGAGTAAGGGGTTTCTCTGCCTCACAGTCAAAGCCCTAAAACGGCTATACAGACATCTGAACCCCATCCGTGCCTAGAGTGTGGATGAGCTCACTGTGGCAGCAGGGGGAGAGAGAGAGAGAGACGGAGAGAACCCAGGGGAGAAGCATCACGCTGAAAAGCTAGGAGGAAAAGAAGGAGCTAGCAAAGAGAGGAAAGAGCCTGGGAGGCGGGAAGAAACCCGAGAGAGTGGCGTCATGGTGGCGAAGAGCCCAGAGCGATGTGAGAAGGAGGGAACGGTGACCCTTGTGGAATGCTGCTGTGCAGAGAAGTGAGACAGGACAGGCGAGTCCTTGTTTGTGACCTCGGTGGGGACAGACACTGGCTGAGAGTGGGGTGAGAAGCAGATGCCAGGGGAGAGGCAAAGAGCACACGGGACAGCTCCTTAAGGGGAGGAGCTGGTTACTGGGGTTGCTAACAAGCGTGTCCCCAGCTGCAGGAGAGCTGGACTTTGTGCCTGAACGGTTGTGGGGTCAGGTTCTTCTGGCTTCCTTTTCCCACCTCAATTCCCTGTTCTATCCCATGGCGGTGTTCAGCGGAGGAGTGCCTCCCCACTCATAGATGAGGAAATGGGAGACAGAGAGACAGAATGTTGCTTACCCAAGGTATTACAGCAAGCGGAAATTTCTAGCCTTGTCCCCAGTTCCTCCGGGCTTGCAGCAGACTCTGACCTTACCTGCCCAGGTTTCCCCGGTGCCCGGGCCCATTCCACCCTCCACCGGGAAGCTGCCCAGTGGGCCCCTCCGGGCACCTCTGAGATCGGTGTCACCACGGTCCTTTGGGGACAGTGCAGGTCAGGCAAGGAGGGCTGCCTGGGGACCAGGGGCCCACCCACAGCAGGCAAGAATAGGTCCATGCCTCTCTGGGCCTCACCCCCTCTCTGAGACCCTCTCCTGCTGCTGGGGACCAGACCTCTTTTAGGCCTCTGTTCTTACCTTGTCTGCTCACAGGCGCACCAATGCTGCCATAGCAGGAAGGAACAGTGATCTTTTCTTCTGGGCCAAGCCCGTTATTCAGCACGTCTGCTTCGTCTTCTGCAGACAGGGAGGCCCAGGTCACTGCTCTGGGGCTGAGGCCCAGAGAACACTGGGGCCCTGGGCTCTGGCCCAGATGAAGCAGCCTATACTCTGTACTCCCAAGTGTACACGGATAGAACACATGGGATGTCAGGGAGCAAGGATCCAACCAGAGCAGGCTTTCTTGCAATTCTCCCAGCCTGGCTCCCAGGAGGACCTGAGTAGCCGATGCCAGCCACAGGGTGGCAGCAAGAATGGGGTTGGGATGCAAAGGTCTGAGCCTGCGGTTGGCGGGGCAGCCAAGTGAGGATGGGGTTTCTGGGGGAAAAGGCAGAATGGGCTGGAGGAGGCTGTCAGGGGAAGGACTGCTGGGGTCTGACCCCCATGGCTTCTTGGCACCCACTGGCCAACCCCACAGTGAGTGGAGGGCTTCCCGTGTTAGCAGTGACAGCTCTGCTAAGGGTGTGGGGCCTCTGAATCAAGAGAGCTGCTGTGGGTCCTGTCCTCAGGAAGGCGTAGGGGCGCCGCGGGTGGGCCAGCTGTTCTGACAGTGGCCGCCATCTTGCCCCTTCTCTCCATCTGCACGACCCCAGGGACACCCAGCAGGTGCGAGGAAAGGGGGACATGAGGGCAGAGCCTGCACTTACCATCTCCGTAGATTTTTATCCCTCGCCTGCTGGGAACCCGGGCAGGAAGGAAAAGGAAGACAGACAAGTTAGGACCCTCTGGAATGTCATTAGGGGAGCGGCTCCGGCACTAGGGGCCCAGCCAAGCCTAAACGAGATGGAGGCTGGGGCTCTGCCTCCCGAGGCAATCTCCTCCCCAAATCCCAACATTGGCCCTGGGGAAAATCAAGGGACAGGCTTCGAGGTGTCCCCTTGTCCCAACGGGGAAGGGTGGGGAAGGCTGAAGTGGGGGAGGTTTGGGTGGAAAACACAAGCGCTCCCAAGCCCAGCAGCCCAGCCCCAGCTCCGCTGTGAAATGGCTATGGGACCCCAGGCCTGTCTCTCAGCTGCCCTAGATCTCCCTAGCCTACAAATGACTCAAAGTGGTGTTCAGGAGAGCAAGAAGAGGGGTAAAAAATGCTTCAGAAGGATGAAAGCGGGAGGCAGATGTAAAGGATTCCCTTTACTGAGGGCTCAGCACGTGGCCGGGCTGGAGAAGCTGCCCATTGGTCTTGGCAAATCGACCCCTAAACTGTGTACCCGGGGTCCGCGCCGCTCCCACCCAGCCCACACCCTGGCAGAGGGCCCCAGCCAGCGTCTGCTCCGACGAGCTATGGAGCCTCTCTGAAGAAGTGGTACAGAGAAAGATCTGGTGGTCAGGGAAGGTTATGTAATCCTCGTGTTTGCCCTAAGACACTAGGAGCCATCCTCCTAGTCCACAGGGGCCAAAAGGCAGAGGCGCGAACACAAAGACCGCCCCCCATCCGCCCCAGGCAGGTTCCTTACGCTGGATTCACAGGCTCTGACTGCAGGGGCACTCTTCGGGTCTTGCCAAGGGAGGCCAAAGGTGAGCCCATAGTTCTACTTCGAGACTCTAGCTGTCAGAAACTCCCTGAAAAGAAAGAAGGAAGTCAGTCCTTGGGGAAAGAGGGGGCCCAGGGCTTCAGGACCAGGGAAACTTCCTCTTCCATGGTTTCTTTTCCCAGGAAGAAGCACTGTCCAGGGAGCAGCGCCCCTCACTTCTTCCCACCACCCCTGCAGAGGTTTCTGGGGGCAGCTTAGTCTCGGGATCCTTGTGCTTGATGTTGGCCTGAGCCTCTGTATATCCTGTTCTCTGTTCTGATCCTGGAGGCCCCTGGCCTGCCTGGGGAAGCGTGATGGGGGTGCGGGGTCCAGAGATGTGCCAGGAGCCTGGGATTTTCCCAACTTGTATCCTGGCTTGAGCCAGGACACAAGACTACCTAGAAGGCTTGGGGCTTTTATCCATCCTTCAAGGAGCTGGTTGACACAAAGCTCAAGTCCTGGGATCGTGCACTGCATTTGATCAAGAATAAAAAATAAAATAAAACTACTTAAAACTAAAAAATTAAAAATTCAAAATAAAGAAAATAAAATCTTAAGAAAAAAATTTCAATGTGGCTGTTGTGGCTTTTGTTACTATACACTGAGGACACTCATACATGTATGTCCCCCTCCTTCTCTCTTCTTCTGTTAAGATGAATGCACGTCAGGGATGGAATTAAAGGCCACTATTCAGTGAATTAAATATATTATGTGGCTAATATTTAGAAACCCTAGAATCAAAGGACACCCATCAGGGCCTGACTCAAGTCTTTTCTTTTTTTTTTTTTTTTAAGATTTTATTTATTCAGGGACGCCTGGGTGGCTCAGTTGGTTAAGATTTTATTTATTCATTTGACAGAGAGAGAGAGATCACAAGTAGGCAGACAGGCAGGCAGAGAGAGTCAGGGGAAGCAGGCTCCCTGCTGAGCAGAGAGTCTGATGTGGGGCTCGATCCCAGGACCCTGAGATCATGACCCGAGCCGAAGGTAGAGACTTAACCCATGAGCCACCCAGGTGCCCCTGAATTAAGTCTTTTTAGGACAAATCCAAGACAGCTGCCCTTTGAAAATGTGTGGCATGGCCTCCCCCCTGCCCCTGAAGCTGCCCAGCAAAGGGAGCTGTGCCACTGGGAGGCAGCTTCTCTGTCTTCACTCTGGAGTTTGGGACTCATGCCCCAGACCTGGCGTTTCCTCACCCCCACCATCGGCCTTCCCGGTCTGCCCCTGGCCTGCCCCAGTCCCTGCCGTCTTGTCCAGGCATCCTTTTGTTTTGTGTGGCCAAGTATGACAGCCCCTCCTGGTTCCCTGCACAGGTCTCCAGCTAGAGCAATCTTCAGAAACATAAAGCTAATATGTCACCTCCTTGCTGAAAGTTCCCAGTGGCTCCTTCTTGCCCAGAGAAAAGAAATAAAATTCTGTAACAGAGATGATCTAGTCCCTGCCTGCATCTCCTGACCTCACTCCCCCTCACTCCTACACTTGAACCTGCCCGACCGACCTCAAATGCTCCCCTGGCCCGGAACTTCTTCCTGGAATGGAGTCCCCACTCCGACCTGCACCCTTCCCAGGGTTGAGCTAACTCCTCTTTTTTTGTTTGTTTGTTTTTGTCTGTCCTTTAGTCATATGTTAAGTTTTTACTTTTAAATTACTATAGATTCACAGGAAATTAGGAAACTAGTATGGAGGGGATCTATGTGCCCTTCACCCAGTTGCTCCCAACAGTTACACTACATGTGTGTATCCTTTTATGCTTTGTCACCCCCATGGACATTCCAGGTAACCGCCACTATAGTCAAGATAAAGAACTACTCCATCGGGGCGCCTGGGTGGCTCAGTGGGTTAAAGCCTCTGCCTTCAGCTCAGGTCATGATCCCAGGGTCCTGGGATCGAGCCCCACATCGGGCTCTCTGCTCAGTGGGGAGCCTGCTTCCCCCTCTCTCTGTCTCTGCCTGCCTCTCTGCCCACTTGTGATCTCTGTCTATCAAATAAATAAGTAAAATCTTTTTAAAAAATAATAAATAATAATTAAAAAAAGAACTACTCCATCACCACAGAGATTCCCTCACCCAGAGGATCTCCCTCATACCAGCCCCTTCCGGTCACACCCACACCATCCTCAACCCTGGCAACCACTACTGTTTTCTTACTTCAGGAATGTTACATTAATGGAAACATACAGTATTGACCTTTAAAAAAAAACAGCTTTATTGAGATCTAATTCACATACCTAACCCTTTTAAAGAGTACAATTCAGTGATTTTTGATATATTCACAGAGTTTTCACAGAGTTGTGAAACCATCACCACAGTCAATCTTTAGAACATTCCATCATGCTAACAGGTGATGTTCCTTTCGCAGCTAGCACTGTCCTGCATGAGTTTCCTCTGGCCCCAATTACCCCTCCCTTTCCCGAATTCTTATCACCATAACAGCCCCTCAGAAGAAACTAGTTAAAAAGAAAAAAAACAGAAGTGAACAAGTGTTGGTGAGGAGGTGAGGAGATTGGAATCTTAGCTGGAGCAGAAAATGGCGTGGCAGCTGTGGAAAACCGTCTGGCAGTTCCTCAGAAGGTTACTTTATGGCTTAGCAATTCTGCTCCTGGGGATCTACCCAGGATGAAAACTTACATCCACACAAAAACTCACCTACATGTTCACGGCAGCATTATTCATAATATGCAAAAAATGGAAACAACTCGGGACGCCTGGGTGGCTCAGTTGGTTGGACGACTGCTTTCGGCTCAGGTCGTGATCCCGGAGACCTCGGATCGAGTCCCGCATCGGGCTCCCGGCTCCACCGGGAGTCTGCTTCTCCCTCTGACCTTCTCCTTGCTCATGCTCTCTCACTGCCTCTCTCTCAAATAAATAAATAAATAAAATCTTTAAAAAATAAAAATAAAAAAATAAATTAAAAAAAAAATGGAAACAACTCAAATGTCCATCAGCCAAAGGACACATAAAGAAGTCTGGTATGTGCTCGCTTTGGCAGCACATATACTAAAATTGGAAAGAAGTCTGGTATATCCTTACAATGGAGTATTAGAAGACAATAAAAAGAAATGGAAGCCAGGTCACCACGTGAATGGGCCCTGAAAACATTATGTTAAGGGAGTCACAAAACACCACATATTGTTACGAACCCATTGATATAAAATGTCCAGAATAGACAAATCTAGAGACATAAAATAGATTGGTAATTGCCTAGGGCTGGAGGCCATTGGAGGGTATATGGGGTAGTTGATAAAGAGTATAGAGTTTCTTTTTAGACAGATGAAAATGTCTAAATTGATTGTGGTGGTGGTTGCCCAAGTCTCATATCCTATAAACGATTGAAGTTTATATTTCAAAGGGGTGAAGTATATATTATGGGAATTATTATCTCAACAAAGCTATCACAGAAAAAAAGGGACCTGGTCCCCAAACCAAACTCAACATCTTCCTTCAAAATAAGCTCCTCCCACTTCCCCTCTTCTTAATGGGACCCCATCATCCAACCACAAAATTTTCCTCTCTTTCCTCTTCTCTTAATCCCATCCATCGCCAGACTTTGCAGGTTAAACGCCGCAATGTCTCTCACACAGCTCCTTCTTTCCATGCCCACTTTGGTCATCCTCGTGGGGCTCTCACTGACCTTCCTTGGGGCTGTCACGATAGCCGGCAAGTGACTTCCTGCTTCCTGTCTCGCTTCAGACCAATCCAACACACTGTCTCCAGATTAATTTTCCCATGGATTATAAGAGACCCCTGACTTCTGGGGCTGTGTCTCCTCCTTCCTCAGACCCGGGGCAGAGGTGGGCCTGAGGACAGAGCCACGTCTACTCCCCTCACATGCGGGCTTCCAGGGGCTGACTGTTGACTTCCCCCTCAAGCTGGAGACGCCTACAGGTTGGACTGTGTCCCCTTCAGGCTGGGGCTTTGAGAGGAAAGCTGTGTCCCATGCCCCTACATCATTAGGACCCAAGTCAGGGCTGTGCTTGACTGATTATATCCTCCGGCAGACCTAAACGCTGTCCATTCGCACAGTTCACCCCAGGCCCAGTGCTTTCCGGCGCGGACAAGGCCTGGCCGGCTGCACGCCTTCAAGCCTTCCATCTCCAGCTGGAAGCGCTCACGACGCGACTTCAGTCACGACCTAACCCCTCCCCGGGAGCTGCGTCGCCTTCTCCCGCCTCCTCCCGTAGCCACGTAGGCGGGGACCTGAAGCCGCTCCCATGACGCGGAAGCCTGCTTGGCCACCCGGCCGCGGGGCTCGCGGGTCCTCGGGCTCTCGGGGCGAGGACCCCAGCCTGCGTGGAGGACTCCGGGGCCGCAAAAGTTTGAGCCGGGACTCACCACGTAGGGCCACGGAGCCGTCCCACGGCGCCGCCATCTTGTTGTCACGCGGTTTCCAAGGCGACCAGGACCCGTGCGCTTCTCATTGGCTAATTCGGCGGGTGGGGGGTGCCACCGCCTGTGCTCGAATTCTATTGGCCCACGAGTCTAAACTCTTCGCGGGTTACGTCAAATCCCAGAATCCACCGCCGTGTACGCCCTCGGAGTCTGGAGAAGTGGAGGTTTCAATTATACCTCCCACCCCCCGACGTCGAAAAAGGAGAGAAGCTGGGGTTAGATTCCTGAAGCCTCTGAATCCTGAATGGGTAATCCGACAGAGCAGCCGTTTTTGCTAAATTGATTTGGGGGGAGATTAGCCCTCTGAGTCTCTTGTTTCCGCATCCGATCAGTGCAGTACATCGCGGGGCTTTTTTGAACATGAATTGAAGTGATGCCAAGTACTTAATAAATGTTTCCTAAATCCGAATGTCTCTGCTCACTTCGTGACCAGATGGCGCCCTACAGGGATGCTCAAATCCTAGTTCCTTTGTGTTTAAGTTCAGGTGAGACTCCCTTTGCCTTTGGATAAGACATTGACTTTGAGTGAGATATTTCCCCTCCTCAGCCTCATCTAAAAAAGTAAAATGTTAGAACAACTAGAGGCAGTTTAATTAAGAACATGGACTTTGGCCTCAGGAGTCCTGACGCCTGACTTGTGTGTCCTTGAGCAAGTTTTTCATTTCTTCATCTGTAAAATGGGGATAATACCCACCCCACAGGGTTGCCTTGAGGATTAAATGAAATAATTATTCACAGTACCAATCACAACACCCATACAGAGTAAGTTTTCAAAAACATTTCCTGCTTTTAACTATCTTTATCATCATCTCTCAACCTTTCAGCAGTGATGGTCTAAAAATCAATGACTTCTACTGGCAGGCACCCACTTCCTTAGGCCTGGGCTCAACCGCCAAAACTCTTGCATATCTCAGACTGCACTTTGTAATATTTTCCATTTGACTTTCTGATCTACCGCATGCAGGGGAGAGCCAGCTCCTTGAGGCATCCCTTACAAACCAATTGGAGGCTGAAGGTAGCTACGAATTAATGAGTGCCTTTCAAGTGCTGGATGCCAACATTATGAGGTTTGCAGATGAGAAAAACTCAGAGAAGTGAAGGTATTTGCTCGGATCCATGCAGGTAATCAGTAAAAGTAGATTCAAATCCAGAACTGTCTGCCTCCAGAACTGTGCTCTTTCTAGAAGCTCCCACCTCGGTGAAATGGGCAAAGATAGGCCGAGGGGCAGGTGGTACAGGCCCACTGCCAAGGGGAGGGTTCCTGTGGAAAGTGACTGTAAGTGGGAGGTGGGAGAGCCCTCTTGCCACTGAGCTTCTCCTAGAAATTTCTCTGAGGCTTGAAGTATATGTGTTGAGAAACCATTAGGTTATGCTGGGCCAAGTGTTTTGGGGGGCTTGGAGTCATGGTCAGCAAATTTACAGTGTCACCTTGCTTATGTTTGTTCTGCTCTTGAAGGTAAGCAAGGACCAACAGCATGGGAGGCGGGGCTAGGGGGTGGTCAGGCCTCATAAGCCCTGCTGTGGTGTGCCTACCATCTCCCATCTCAGTGAGACTGGGGAGCGTGAATTGTCATTTATCTGGGCATGAGGATTTACCACATACCTCCTTCCTACCCAGGACCTGAAGCACAGCCCAAGATCCTGGAGCAGCAGGCACTTAGCAAGCACCTAGCTCATGTCTGGGTCTAGTTCATGTCTAGAGAGAGGTGAGAGCCCTCGACCCTGGTTGGCCAGTTTATTAGTTTTTTAAAAAAACACTTGTTGGGAGAAGTCAGTTATAAGCCACTTATAAAACAAGTATATGTTTTCACATAGAAATTTGGAAAATAATTGTAGCCATCATTTATCGAGGATATATTATAGACCAGCATAACTTATCAAGTCTATGAAGCTGGGATCTGTCACTTGTAGCTGGCTGTTCCCGATCAAGCTACTTCACTGAGCCTCCGTTTCCCTATCTATAAAATGGACGTACTAATAGAACCCACCTCATAGGATTTTTTTTAAAGACTTTATTTACTTGAGAGAGAGTGACAGAGCACAAGTGGAGGGGTGGGGAGGGGCAGAGGGTGAAGGACAAGCAGGTTCCCTATTAAGGGGAGAGCCCAATGCAGGACTCCATCCCAGGACCCCAGGATCATGACCCGAGCCAAAGGCAGGTGCTTAACCGACTGAGCCACCCAGGCACCCCTTACCTCATAGAATTATTGTGCAAATTAAATCTCATAACACTGTCACATTATTGATTTTAAAAACGTGTTTTCCAGAAAAAAAGTTATGAAAACAAGAGTCTAAGCTCACCGAATAGTTATTTTTCTTAGATTTCACTATCCCTCATTTTAGATAGTTCTGGAAATCTTTGCAAGGGCTCTAGGCTCACATGAGACTTGGGTGTTGGGAGGACATTGGAGGCCAACTCTGTCTAGCTTCCAAGGATTCCCTCTGGATTTCTGGGGTGGAGGCCACTTGGCCTCTTCTTCATTCCATCCCAGGGTGGGTGTTTGCTGTTTGACAACAGTGGACAGACCCTGGACCGGAAAGAGGGAAGTCCTGAACACATCTCTCTCTGGGCCTGTTTTCTCACCTGTGAGATGAGCAAGTAGACCCCAGACCTGGCATTGGATGATTCTGGAAATCTCTATTCTTGGGAATGGACAGAGTCCTCTGCTTTTAGGTCATTTCCTGAAAGATCTTTATCAATTATGACCCCTTTGGGGTTAAAAAGTTTATTGGTTCCAAGCAACTGAGGAGGGAAAGGTAAATAATAAAGGAGAGAGAAGTCTTCAAAGTCCATACATTCCTTTCAAAATAAAACCCTGGCCATCTCTCCCACCTTCCCTTCTTCCCACCCACATCCAGGCCAGTTTATACATCTTTCATGCCCTACCATCTAGTTTAACTGGCATTTAGGGCCTCCTAATCACGAGTTCTGCCCTCCATCCTTCGCATTATTCCAGAAACTATCATGCTTTCTCCTATGTTTAGGCCTCTCCTTCCAGTGAGAACATCTACCTTTGCCTTTTTCCCCTGGGAAAATCCACCTTAATCCTTCAAGGACTAGCTCAAGTGCTCCTTCCTCCATGGATACGACGACTCCTCCCAAGCAGAATCACACTCTGCATTCTAATTGTCCTGCTGCCATTATAGCATTTCTTACTCACTTTTGTGATTATTACAGTATGTGTCTCCCTCTTAGACTACGAACTCTGGTGAAGAGACCCTCACTCATTCATCTTGCCTGATACAGAGTAGGAATCAATAAATTGCCTGAAATGGATGGATGGGCAGATGGGTGGATGGATGGACAGATGGAGGAAGATTTACCTTAGAGTGTTCTGTGGTACACTGTGGGATCACGTCCTTCTCTTAGTGGGGATGTAAGATTGCAGGGTGGACCATATTGTAATATGTGTTGCAGTCCCCTTCCTCTCCCTTCCAGGGCTTGAACCCCAGTGATAAGGTAGTTGAGGGCTCATCCCAGTTCTCTCCTGAACCAACAGCCCCCCCCTGCCCAGGGGCCTCAAGACTCCTGCCTTCTCCCTCTACTTCCTGGCTTTCTCTCACCAATCTTCACTCTCAGTTCTTTTTTCTCTCTTTCTTTTTATCCAGAGATGGAGGCCCCTAAGTGCCCACTCAGTTTTTCTAAAGCTTGCAACAGGAGGCTTAAAACCATAGAAGGAAAAGAGAGGGGTTTCTTTTACTACCTGGCATGCAAATGAGGCAAAAATAGACTATGAAAGGGTGAGTGGGTGAGACTAGAGCTAGGCTTCAGGGACAACCACTGTGTCCTCTAAGAGGGAGACGGGCAGGGAATAAGTGACTACGAGGGCAGCCCCTGAGGTTACATACATGACTGTGGCTTCAGACAGACCTGTATTCAAGTTCAAATGAGGCTGACTCCACCATTTACTACCTTGAACAGGTCACTTAATATCTAAGCCTCAGTTTCTTCATCAGGAAAATGGGGATAATTGGAAAACCTATTGCAGAGCCCCACTGAGAGAATAAAGTATATAAATGTATGTGTACATTTATATGTATAAAGGTATAAAGAATGTATAAAGAATAGAGAGAATGTATAAATATATAAAGAACAGAGCACCATCTAAGCAGCTTTGTGATTTTTCTCATCCTCTACCCCTTGCTGGGACTTGATGGCCATCCCCACTCCAAATCTCTTCCACTACAGTTTCGTCACCTGCTTGCCCCTCCCCTAGCCCTCCTCCCATCCATCCTAGATTGATAGTCTGAAAATTAATAAAGGGAAACCTCATTAAATGTGGTCAGGAGGCCAGAAGGGGGAGCTCTCATGCCATTCCATTCAAGGCCAATTATAGGAAGACTTGTCAATTACAGACCCCAAGAGAAGAATTGTGGACAGAAAGAATCATCAGTTACAGGCCCCAACATGAAGAGATGTACATTGCATCTCCTACAAGAACTCAAGTACCCCAGCAACTCAGCCAATGAGAAACTGTCATCGAACTCGTGCTTTTCTTCATTGGACTTTTCCAAACTACTCCTCCCAACTTTCTCCTTCTTCTCCATAAAATAATGTTTCTCTCCTTTGTTGGACTAACCTATGGTATTTGCTGTAGTTTGTTTGTCCTAAAGTGTAATTCTCTACTTATGCCCAAATAAACCCATTTTTGCTGGTAAAATAACTGACAGTTTTATTTTCAAAGTTAACATCCCCTGGTGTCAGAAGTGGGATCCAGAGACAACTCTTACTGAGTCTCTCTGCTGGACTTCGAACTCCACCCTCATTGTGTTCTGTGCTCTCCAGGTTTTATTCAGGATCTGTTTTAAGGATTTGTCCTTTCTGAGAGTACTTGTCTGGCTTTTGGTTTGACTTCTTTGGGGAACCAGGCTATTCCTATTCAAACTATGGTATTTAGGATTTTTTTCCCCCTCTAGAAAAGCCTGTAAGAAATGGGATCCGAGGAATCAAAATGCTTTGACAGTGCGTCCCCCTTTCTGGCACCCCAGCTGGTTTTATGTTTAAAAATTTCAGTCTCTTCTCATGTGCATTTCTAACTAAATCACATAACCAAAAGTAACTTAAAACACAAATGCTCATTATGGGGAACTTTCAATCACCCCAAACTTACTTTTTTCAAAACTGAATTGAACAACCATGGCTCAAAAATTGTCAAAATGACATGGGATGCTACTTTTGATGTCTTAAAGCTTCCAAATGTTATCAGGAATCTAAAATTGCTTCTCTGCAAAATACACTTTCTGGACTGAGGCAAACAAACAACTAAAAATAAAAGGACTTATGAGGGACGCCTGGGTGGCTCAGTTGGTTAAGCAGCTGCCTTCGGCTCAGGTCATGATCCCAGCATCCTGGGATCGAGTCCCACATTGGGCTCCTTGCTCGACAGAGAGCCTGCTTCTCCCTCTGCCTCTGCCTGCTACTCTGTCTGCCTGTGCTCACTCCCTCTCTCTCTCTCTCTGACAAATAAATAAATAAAATCTTAAAAAAAAAAAAAAAGACTTATGAGGCCTCTCTTTTCCCTCCCTCATTTCCTTTGTTTGTTCCCAAACATACAGTACCTTTAAAGTTTGTTTAAAGTTTGTTTAAACTTAAAAAGTTGTTCCAAACATACAGTACCTTTAAAGTTAAGTCTTCTGAGGATTCGAATAACCCCCAGATCTCTTATGTCCCCTGGATGAACGCCAAGTTGTGAGCCATAAAGAATTTTTTATGAAACTGACTGAGGATCCTCATGGGTTTGCTGAAGAATTAATAGCTATTCAAACTTACCAGCCTGGTTTCTCAGATTTATATCAGTTAGTTTGTTGCTGAGGACCAAGCTAACCCTCGGCTAAAACTAGCCTGATGGGTACATCATAAACAGGATTTAAAAAGCAAGCCCCTAACTTACAACAAGCACACTTGCTGAAAACATCCACTGAGCAATTGCGATAGCTTTCCCTAAGCCTGTTAATTGGAGCAAAATTCAGGCTTGCACACAAAAATCTGATGAACCTGTCCATGACCATTATAATCAACTTCACATTGTTTTCAAAGAAAACTCTGGTCTTCCTTTAGATGTTGGATCCTCTTGGGGAGACTTTATTCATGGGCTGAAGCAGGATCTTTCTCTTTCAGTTAAAAGGACCAGGATGGACAGGAAACTATGTCCACCCCAGACTTTGTCAATTTGGCAAACCAGGTCGCTGGCACCCTAGATGAGGCACCTAAAAGAAAGACTGCTAAAATTAATTTTCAACGCTGGCAAATCAAAGCCTCTAAACAAAACCAAAAATGTCCTAGTTTCTGCTGTTATGGCAAAGGGCCAGGACATTGGACAAAAGATGGTTATAAAGTGTTCCAGGCATCTTTAGCCCCCTGGGCAGCCTTTCCAGTGTCCTCCCAATTCCCAGGGTTGGGGCTTTGAGGAGCTACAGAGGCTCTTCCCAATCCTTCCTCTATATCAGCTCAGAGAAACCGCTCTCCAGAATGAGAGGGAATCTCTGTCCTTACAGATACCAGCCCTACACTACCAGTGCTCAGCCCTACCTCAATAAAACAGCACCTGCCTTGGAGTGCTGAATCGGTCTGCTCACCTGGGCAGCTCACATGGAAGGATCTCTAATAAACCACAACAGGTTCCATCTCTGTACCTTTTCTCTTTCATTTAGGCTCTTTAAGAGATACACACCTTTTTCTCTGAAGTTCTTCTGTCCCTATTCATTCATTAGGCCAAGATTTCTATTTTTTTTTAAGATTTTATTTATTTATTTGACAGAGAGGGGGCACAAGTTGGGGGGAGAAGCAGAGGGAGAGGAACAAGCAGACTCACGCTGCCCAACGTGGGCCTTGATCCTATAACCCTAAGCCTAAGCCTAAATCAAGAATCAGACACAACCAACTGAACCACACAGGTGCCCTATCAGGCCAAGATTTCTTTAGAGAAGTATCAGGCCAGGATTTCCTTCTCCCAAAAGGGGGAGATATTTCTAGAATTTGACAGTAGCCATCAAAATAGCCAAGCAAGTGAATTAAGTGACCTTTTGACTTTTAAAATTTGCTCTATTTCTAATAACACTATGGCTGAATCTGGGGACATGGATCATTAATCCCTATTGGATCTGGTACCACCCTTCTTTTTTTTTTTTTAAGATTTTATTTATTTATTTGAGAGAGAGGCAGTGAGAGAGCATGAGCAAGGAGAAGGTCAGAGGGAGAAGCAGACTCCCCGTGGAGCTGGGAGCCTGATGCGGAACTCGATCCCGGGTCTCCGGGATCATGACCTGAGCCGAAGGCAGTCGTCCAACCAACTGAGCCACCCAGGCGTCCCCGGTACCACCCTTCTTATGGGGAAAATCTTCAACTGATATTGGCAGATTCCATAGGGCCTACCTCCCCTGTCCCACCTGTCCAAAATACAAATCCAGGGAAACCGGTTGGCATTGCTTCCAGACACTTTAAATGGCCTAATGGACCTTTTGAGTTTTGACAAATAGACTTCATACAGCTTGCCCCATCTCATCAGCATAAATACGTTTTAGTCATGGTTTGTGTGTTTTCTCACTGAATTGAAGTCTTCCTTTATAGACAGGCCATTGCCTCTTCTGTGGCTAAAATTCTGTTAGAAAAGATTATCCCTGCCAGGGGAACCCCTCTTGAACATCACAGTGATTGGGGAACACATTTTACTGGACAGGTGCTTTGACAAGTCTGCTGTGTGGTCAGTTTTGCAATACTTTCGTTGTGCATACCATCCTCAATCCTCAGGGCTGGTTGAACATGGCACTATTTTTTTTTAAGATTTTATTTATTTATTTGACAGAGAGAGACACAGAGAGAGAGGGAACACAAGCAGGGGGAGTGTGAAAGGGAGAAGCAGGCCCCCTGCCGAGCAGGGAGCTTGATGTGGGGCTCAATACCAGGACCCCGGGACCATGACCCGAGCCGAAGGCAGGCACTTAAGGACTGAGCCACCCAGGTGCCCCATGAATGTGGCACTATTAAAACTCAATTAGCAAATTTGTAGAAATCCTCCAAAATACCTTGGCCTGACGTATTGTTACTGTTCCTCCTAAATCTCAGATCCACCTCCTTGAGAACCTGTAGACTCTCACCCTTTGATATAGTCACAGTAGGTCCAATGCCCTTGGCCTCTGCCTCCTTTGACCCGCAATTAATAAAAGAAGATGTACTTCAATATGATAAAGGTGTAATTGCTTCCACTAAAAATAACCATGCTGGGTGGTACTGGCACAAAAACAGACACATAGATCAGTGGAACAGAATAGAGAACCCAGAAATGGACCCTCAACTCTATGGTCAACTAATCTTTTTTTTTTTTTTTAAGATTTTATTTATTTATTTGTCAGAGAGAGTGAGAGAGAGCGAGCACAGGCAGACAGAGTGGCAGGCAGAGGCAGAGGGAGAAGCAGGCTCCCTGCCGAGCAAGGAGCCCGATGTGGGACTTGATCCCAGGACGCTGGGATCATGACCTGAGCCGAAGCCGCTTAACCAACTGAGCCACCCAGGCGTCCCTATGGTCAACTAATCTTTGACAAAGCAGGGAAGAATGTCCAATGGAAAAAAGACAGTCTCTTCAACAAACTGTGTTGGGAAAATTGGACTGCCACAGGCAGAAGAATGAAACTGGTCATTTGCGTACACCATACACAAAAATAAATTCAAAATGGATAAAAGACCTAAATGTGAGACAGGAATCCTTCAAAATCCTAGAGGACAACAGAAGCAGCAACCTCTGTGACCTCAGCCGCAGCAACTTCTTGCTAGACACGTCTCCAAAGGCAAGGGAAACAGAAGCAAAAATTAACTATTGGGACTTCAAGATAAAAAGCTTCTGAACAGCAAGGAAAACAGTTGACAAAACCAAAAGACAACCAACAGAATGGGAGAAGATATTTGCAAATGTCTTATCAAATGAAGGGTTAGTATCCAAAATCTATAAAGAACTTATCAAACTCAACACTCAAAAAACAAATAACCCAGTCAAGAAATGAGCAGAAGACATGAACAGACATTTCTCCAAAGAAGACATACAAATGGCCAACAGACACATGAAAAAATTCTCAACATCACTCAGCATCAGAGAAAAACAAATGAAAACCACAATGAGATACCACCTCACACCAGTCAAAATGGCTAAAACCAACAAGTCAGGAAATGACTGATGTTGGCGAGGATGCAGAGAAGGGGGAACCCTCCTACACTGTTGGTGGGAATGCAAGCTGGTACAGCCACTCTGGAAAACAGTATGGAAGTTCCTCAAAAAGTTGAAAATAGAGCTACCCTATGACCTAGGAATTGTATGACTGGGTATTTACCCAGAAGATACAAATAGTGATCCAAAGGGACACTTGCACCCCAATGTTTATAGCAATAATGTTCACAATAGCTAAACTACGGAAAGCCCAGATGACCATCAACAAAATGAATGGATAAAGAAGGTGTGATATATACATACAATGGAATATTACTCTGCCATCAAAAAAATGAAATCTTACCATTTGCAACGATGTGGATAGAACTAGAAGGCATTATGCTAACTGAAATAAGTCGATCAGGGAAAGCCAATTATCATATGATTTTACTCATATGTGGAATTTAAGAAACAAAACAGAGGATCATAGGGGAAGGGAGGGAAAAATAAAATAAGACAAAATCAGAGAGGGAGACAAACCATAAAAGACTCTTACAGGAAACAAACTAAGGGTTGCTGGAGTGGGGGCTTGGGAGATAGGGTAACTTGGTGAAGAACATTAAGGAGAGCTCGAAATGTAATGAGTGCTGGTGCTATATGCAACTGATGAATCACTGAACTCTACCTCTGAGACTAATAATATACTATATGTTAATTAATTGAATATAAATTAAATTAATTAAATTAAATTTAAAAAATAACCATGGTGGGGTGCCTGGGTGGCTCAGTCAGTATCCAACTCTTGATTTTGGTTCAGTTCATGATCTCAAGATTGTGAGACTGAGCCCCACTGAGCCTGCTTAAGATTCCCTGTCTGTCCCCCCACCTTCTCTAAATAAACAAACAAACAAATAAATAAACAGAATAACCATGCTTTGGTAGAGCAATCTTTTCATCTTGCGCTCTTGGGAGATTAAGATCTTAAACACCACTCCTTGCAACCTGGAGATTTTTTCCATTGAAAATGAAACCTCCAGAAAGACTTTTCAACCTTGCCAGAAAGGCCCCACTCAGGGGTCACTAGCCAAATTCCTGGGCCTAGAATCTTGGAGTCACGTGACACAAGTCAGGAAAGCACCACCTGGTGACCTGAAAATCAAGATTTCCCAGAATCAGAGCAGAGCACATCCAACAGACAGCGTTCCCAAGATGTCCGCACCGGGCCTGTTAGAAGGATCAGGATTCACCAACGTCTCTCTTTTTCATGTGGACTACTAACAGACTCTGAATTCTTATTCACATTCACATTTTCTGCATTTACGGGTTTACTGACATTTCGTGTCAAAGAATTCTTTTAAGAATACCATTCTTAACGGGTGCCCGGGTGGCTCAGTGGGTTAGGCCTCTGCCTTCAGCTCAGGTCATGATCTCAGGGTCCTGGGATCCAGCCCCATGCTTCCCCCTTTCTCTCTGCCTGCCTCTCTGCCTACTTGTGATCTCTGTCTGTCAAATAAATAAAATAAAATCTTTTTAAAAAAATACCGTTTGGGGGGTACCTGGGTGGCTCAGAGGGGTTAAAGCCTCTGCCTTCAGCTCAGGTCACGATCCCAGGATCCTGGGATCGAGCCCTGCATCCGGCTCTCTACTCGGCAGGAAGCCTGCTTCCCTTCCTCTCTCTCTGCCTGCCTCTCTCTGCCTACTTGTGATCTCTGTCAAATAAATAAATAAAATCTGGGTGGGAGGTTAGGGGAGCCAGGTGGTGGGTATTAAGGAGGGCACGTATTGCATGGAGCACTGGGTGTGGCACAAAAACAATGAATACTGTTACGCTGAAAAGAAAAAATAAATAAATAAATAAATAGATAAAATCTTTTAAAAAAATAAACATTTTTTTAAAAATACCGGTTTTAAAACATATTTGAAGTTTTGCTGATTTGCAAAAACTTCACCAAAGACTTGCTTCCATGGTCATACCTGCACTGTATCTTCACCAATGTCCTCAGCGAATTCTTTCAAAAAGCCCTTGCAGTATTCACTATTCTGTGTTCACCGCTGAGTTAAAACAGGAACATCCAGGAGGCATAGGTCACTGGAGGTTTCTCTCCACTGGGAGAACTTTTCTCCCCTATGCTGACTAAGTACCAATATTTTCAGTTGGCGGTTTTCAGAGTGTGGTTTTGGAACCACAAACTGTATCTTTGGAATGGTCATATTACTTTTGACTCTGTACTTGTTGCCTGTCAGACCTTTCTAAAACGATATACCCAACAAGGAGATGGTCTCTGATACCACGATCTTTATTAATGGGAACTATAAGCGGGAAGTGCCTGAGAGTTCTGCTTCCCCTCCTTCTTCCTCAAATGGGAATTTCCTACTGGTACAATTACTCTGATTTGGGAAATAACACCCAGGGAAGGTCCCTACTGGCACTGCGGGACAAAACGCCACTGAATTAGGAAAACCGGACTCTTGATAAGGGATAGTTTTGGAGAAAGATCTGGATCAAAAGGAGGAAATGTGGAAAGAAATGGAAATCTCACGAAAATGGAGGGAGAGGCCACCAGGGGGAGCTCTCAGGCCATATCGCCCAACCTCAATTACAGAAAGATTTGTCGGTTACAGACCCCAACGGGAAAAGCCGTTCATTACAACTTCTGCAAGAAGCGGACCACCCCACCAGCTCAGCCAATGAGAAATCATCACCACCTGGACTTGCTGCCTTCTCTCCTTTAGACTTCTGGTCAAAACAATTCCTCCCAACTTCCTCCTCCAGAATTCTTCATTAAATGAGGTTTCTCTCCTTTGTTGGGCTAGCCTCTGGGTTTTGGGGTACCTTGCTGGTCCGGAATTGCAAGTCTCTGCTATTCCCAAAGAAACCCGTTTTCGCTGATCGAATAACGGTTTTATTTTTAAAGTCAGCAATACAAACAACCCATCTGCTATTTTTGTATCTGAATCACAAAATTCTAGGCCTTAAAATAATCATCCATTCCAGTCTTCTCACTGGAAAGGTGAAACCTGAGGCCTGGAGGGAATAGACTCGCCCAGAAGTTAGGTCTCTGGATCCCCTTTGATTTCACAGAGAACTATTAACGCTACGTTTTCATGGTACCCAAATGTTTGTTCTGAACCCATGAAGCCAGCTAGATCCTTACCTTGAAACCTAAGCCTATCTCAGCCCTCTTTTCAGCTATGGTCTCCTGCTCCAATCTTCCTAATTCTATTGCCTTTAATCCTCTGACAGCTTTGTGTTAAAGATTCAAAGAGGCCAGTTGCTAGGCCAGGTCTCAGTGTTTGAGAGGTGGTTAGACCAACATTCACTTCCCACTCTGGACTCCAAGCCCAGGGCCCTGCTTGCTGTCCCACAGATGCTCCCTTGGTTTGCCTACCTCCCATCTTGACACGTGCCTCGGTCCCTATCCAGAACCTATCATCTACGGAGGGCCTTAGAACCTAGAGCCTGTTGTCCTCAATCATGAGGCCTGCAGAAAGGTAGAAGCACCCCACCCCACAGCCTAGGCCCTCCTTCTTCCTGCTTCTACCCCGCCTCCTCTGCCTCCGGGTTCAAAAGCAGGCAAGCCAAGAGGCCTGCAGACAAGCCTGAGCTCACCTCTAAAAGACTGCTGCCAAGACAGCCACCAAGATTCTCCAAAGATGAAGGGCTTCTTCTTCCTCCTACTTACCATCAGTGTCCTGGTTATGATCCAGGTAAGAACAGCCCCTCGGAGCCCCCTGACACCACCACCCAGGACTCCCCGAACATGCCCAACAGGGGAGGGAGGAAATGCTGGCTCCTGGGCACTTAGCCTCCTTCCAGGGGGAATAGAGGGTCCAGCAGGTAAACCAAGGACTCAGGGGGCTTGGTCCCAGCCTTCCAGCCCTTTTGATTGGGAGCAGACTACTTGGGGGTGGGTGGGGAGGGTATTCACAGGGTGCTGGGCACAGTGAGGCTTGGGAAGACAGCTGGGAGTGCGGATGGCACTGATCCCTGGGGAAGCGGGCAAAGTGACCCTGTTGGGAAGGGGCCAGGACAGGTTCAAGTGGAGCCAGTGCTGGTCCTGGAGACAGTGGGGGACCACCCCAGGGAGAAAAGCCTGTGTGTCTGGGAATGCAAAGAAGACAGAAATCTCCCACTCCAGAAACAGCTGGAGTCTCAAAGTCAACTGCTGTTCCAGGAGGCAGCCCTGGCAACACCCATCGGCCCTCACGGCGCTAGTCCGCCTAGGAGACTAGAGGCATCAAGTTCTAGATCAAGAACAGCTTGATCAAGCATCAAGAACAGCCTGATCACCATCAAAAACAGCTTCATCTCCATCAGGGGCAACTTTACTTGTAGCCTCATCAAGCATTGAGAACAGTTTGCTCACCATCTGGCAATTTTCTCGGGCAAGAGGTCACACCCTCCCTACCTTCTCGCCCGCCCACACTTTGCCGGTGTCTTCTCCCCAGCCCTGTCCCACACAACCTCAAGACTGTGATGGGCTCATTCAGGAGACGAGGAAGCAGGCTCAGAGAGGCTAAGCCCCCTAGCCCAGCTAGTAAGGTCAAGGGCTGAGACCACAGGTTTCCTGTCTCCTACGTGCTGGAGGAGCTGGTGCCTTGGCGGAGGTGAAAGGAAGATTCCGTGGGAGGCAGAGGAAGGACCACGTTTGAACCTGCCTGTTGTCAAGGCAGGAAGGTCCTGTCCCCATAGGACCTTGTGGCAGAGGTTGTGGTCATGGGGGATAGAGAACAGAGATCTGTCGTATCAGGGTAGGGAAACTAGGTCTCTAAGTAACATGAGCTTCGAAAGCCCCTGAGCTTGCCCTCATTTCTCTTGCAGATACAAACTCACGTCCTGGGAGGCAATATTACAACCACTACCGCCACCAAGAAACCCAAGAGTGCGACCCCAGCACTCAGCAGCCTGGGCGGTGGCGGTGTCCTTCTCTTCCTGGCCAACACCCTCATCCAGCTCTTCTACCTCAGCTGAGGTGACATGCCTCAGCCCTAGCCCCGGGCCCCCTGAGACAGCGGCCACCATCACTAGCAAGAGAAGCTCCCCCCACCACCATCACCACCACATCCCCGGGAGGGGTTGATGCCAGAGATGACCAGGCTGTGGGAACTGAGAGGCAGTGCCTTGGAGACAGTGACCCTCACAGGGAGGTACTCATACAAAGGGGCCAAGCGCCACCCAGCTGGGGGCCAATAAAGTTGTCCTATACTTGGCCTAGGGTCTTGTGTGTGGTCACTGGACGTCACTGGGCTCCGAGAGCCTGGCTTGCGGCAGCACCAAGGATCTGCCCTCGCCCCGTCAGCAGGAGCGATGGCACCAGAGAACTCCTACCCCAGTGTTCCAGCTCCCAAATACCAGGGCGGAGGCCTCTCCCCTCAGGCTCACCTGACAGGGACATGGCCCCGAATCTGCCATCCTTCTTAGTTGCATTTGCTTCCCCCATCTCTGGGTGTTTGGGAATGACGGTCCCAGAGGATCACCCCCATTCTGCCCCTGGTCATCCCAAGTGGCAGAGGCCCGGAGAGTCCCTTACCCTAATCCCCGCGTGTGTTCAGAACGCCAGATTCAGAGAAGCACCCGCCCTCAGTCTCTTGGGGTCTCAGCCCCCAGCCTCGCCTCTTGGGAGACGGCCCTCCTGCCCTCACCAGACACTAGACACTCGTCCACCAGGGGTGCTGAGAAGGATGGAGAGAAGGCCATCCACTGATTCCCCACCGAACCCAGGCTGGGAGGGCAGGAAGGACACACAGCTGCTCTAACCACTTCTACCCTCCAGGATCTGCAGTGCTGGTCCTGGGAGCTGCGAGGAGGGAAGGGAGCCCCAGAGAAGCCCCAAGGGCCTTGACCTCCTCTGTCTCTTCCTAAAGGACCTTGGCCAAGGGGCTGAGAAATGCCTGCTAAATTGGGGGGTGGAGGGAGCTGTTCCCCTTCTATGTCCTGCCTTCTCTAGGCTGGGTTAAGAACCCAGACCCCCTGTCCTCGCTTCTCCGAATGAGAGGCTAGAAAAAGTTTGGGCCTTGAGACTGGAGTTGGGGGCAATTAAGAGGAACACGAGTGGGCAAGGTCTCTGGGGGTGGGTCTCCCATTCAGCTCTCCTGCCTGACCCGCTGTGACCCCATCACACCGAGCTTCCAAGTCTTCACGTCTTGACTTACCTGCATCCCAGAACACTTTTCCTCTGCCTCCCCCTAGCCTAGCTGTTCCCTTCCCTTCCTCCACATCCCAGCCGAATAGCCCTTCTTCCCAGCAGCCTGCCCTGTGCCCTTAAATGGTTCCGGTTCCTCCTCTGTGCACCCCTCTACTTCCTTTCT
This sequence comes from Mellivora capensis, assembly GCA_004024625.1. Lineage (NCBI taxonomy): Eukaryota > Metazoa > Chordata > Mammalia > Carnivora > Mustelidae > Mellivora > Mellivora capensis. The sequence goes on along the minus strand of PISX010001805.1, from coordinate 117,453 downwards.
TACCCTGTTGCTGAGTGTATGACCCTCCCTGCTGGAACCCTCCAGCAGCCTGTGAGTTCTCGGAGGTCAGCTTTAGGGTGACGGCGTAAACACACTCACAGTTCGTCTGGGCCCAGGGCTCCCTCTGGCGGCCGAGGGAGGCCTTACACCTGAGCCATGGAACCAGAGCTGGGAGGAAAGAAGTAGGGCACACACGTGGGAAAGGAGACAGGTGAACAAATCCTCACCCCAGCCCCAAATATCAAGGTGCACAAAGATGAAGATACCTGGGAGCATATTAGAAAACAGCTTATGTTACAACAACAACAACAACAACAACAACAACAACAAAAAAAAACCTACAAAAAATATTTCATCCCATGGAAAGCCTCCAGGGCCGGGGGAACAGGGGGCGGTCAGAGCACATGGACGGTCCAGATCTGGGACGCCCGGTCCTCGGCCAGCTCCCACAGCACCGCGTGGTCCCGGTCGTAGCCCCGGCCACCTGGCGGAAGGAGGGAGATATGGGGAGATGCTTCTTTGGACCCCAGTGGCCGCAGCCCCCCTCAGGTGCCTTCTCCTGCATACCGGCCCCCTTACCCTTCACATCTAGGATCCGGCCTTCAAACATCTGGCTGCAGATGTGGCCCGATTCGCTGATGCTCCACGTCTGGCGAGGGAGGCGGCTCTCAGCCCACAGCACCGCCTTGGAGCCCGTGCTAGGAGGCCCGATCACCTGCAGGCTCATGGTTGGGGCCACCTGAGGCCCCAGGAGGTCATCAGTGACTCAAAGCCAAACCCGACACCCTTAGCACACACCCAGCTTTGAATCCTGGCTCTCACGGACTGTGACCCTGGGTCAATCTCTTAACCCTTCTGTGCACTGGGTTCCCTGGGGATGGGAATTTCTGCGTGCCTGGCTGCTACAAGCATTCAATGTGAAAAACCGTAAAAGGTCTGGAAAAATGGCTCCTCCAGGAAGCCTCTCATGACTGACTCCCAAAGCATAAGACTTGGCATAAGACAAGCTTTCACATACTATTGCCTGTGTGACTTTCGGCCTGTTACTTAACTTCTCTGTGCTCTAGTTTCCTCATCTCTAAAATGGAGAGTATGGCAAGACCTGCCTAATAGTATCCTCTGAGGATCATACAAGGCATTCGTGTGAAGGGCTTACCATAGCACCTGCCACAGGTTCTCTCTCTCGTTTCAAATAAAAGGCATAACTTTCAGCGGCCTACAAAATCCCACACGCCTATAACCTTTCTAACCTCCTCTCTTGCTACTTCCCTCCCTCTCTCCCTCCCTCTACTCCAGCCCATGATGTGAGCTGGCTGGTCCTGTTGCAAGGCAGGTTCCCACCTCAGGACCTTGCTGCTGCTGTTTCCTCTGCCAGGAGAGTGCTTCCTTGCGGACAGCTACATGGCTGCCTCCCTCAAGTGCTGCCTTCTTAGAAAGGCCCTCCCTCTCTTGTCAGAGCTACAGCCACTTCCTATCCCCCCTTTCATTTCTTTTTCCCCTAGTGCACCTCTTGTCCCCCGATGTATGGAGATGTTTTACTCATTTAAATGGTTACGGTCTCTCCCCACTATGATGTCAGCTCTGGAAGGCAGGAGTCATTTCTATTCTGGGGCCCTAGCCCATAGTAGGTGCTTGGGAAATGTTTGTGGAGTGAATCTATCCTTATTAATAGGATCCAAGTTCTGTCCCAGGATATCAGAGCTGGGAGTTCCCTTAGAAGTGTCTGGTTCCACACTCTCGTTTAGCAGATGGGGAACTGAGGCCCAGAGAAGAGCCCAAACCACTCAGGGGAGCAGAGCCTGCCGTCTCCCCCTCCCCAGGGTCCTGGCAGGTGTGTGTGTCTCTCTCTGTTTCTCTGGCCCGAGGGCAGGTCCCCACTGGCTGGGACTTCCCCACACAAGGAGCCTTTGAGGGCCTGAGGCTCTGGGGTCCCCTTCCCAGCCCCTCAACCAGTACCTGGTTCTTCAGTAGCCCATCCTCGTAGTACCAGATGCAGCTGCCTCCCGCTTGGGGCTCGGAGACCACCACACGGCCTGCCTTCATGTCCTCCACGTGGTCTGGCACTGCCAGGAATCCCCTCAGGGCGGCATTCCAGAGGCGAAAATAAACCCGGCGCTGGGGTGGGGGGGGCAGTGTGCAGAGGAGCTGAGAGTGAGAGGTCCCCCCCAGCTGGGCTGCTCCCAGCTGGGCCCCTGACACCCTCAGCTGGGGAGCCGCAAGGATCCCAAGCCCTCTAGTCCCTCCTCCCTGCCCGAACCCCTCCTTGGCCCTGCTTCTAAGTCCCTTCTTCTCTCACACATGGGTATCAGGGGGGCGGCCGTGGTGCACACCCATCACCACAGACACTTGTGGCCACGTGCATGGGGACATGTTGGCAGAGACGCCCCAGGTCCCCGCGGTTGGGCAGAGGTTTGCAGCAGCCACAAACACACGGACACACGCAGCCTGCACACACAGCCCCCTGCCCTCAGCCGACTCCACGCCCCACGTTTGCTAACAGGACGGACACGGGTAGGCACAGGGACATACACACACACACTGGGCTGAAGAACCATGGTGGGCCAGACACCTGGTTGTCACGCATCAGACCGGGCTCTGCCACAGATCAGCCAGGGGTCCTGAATTGTGGTGACGGCACTAACAGTCAGAAGAACCGCACCTAATGGGTACTGAATGCTTACCCACACGAGTACCCTTCTAAGGGCTTTGCAAACATTATTTATTTTCAGTCCTTAAGACAACTCCATCACATGTGTTACCCCCATTTTATTTCTTTCCTAAGATTTTTTGTTTGTAAGTAATCTCTGCGCCTGAGACTTTTAGTCCTAAGTGGATAAACGTATTGCTAAAAATTTAATGGTGATGCATTTATTACAATGCCAATTAAAGAAAAATCCTACACACACACATACACACACACACACACACACCATCACACCCATGATTTTATGGATAACACTCCTTAGGATAAGAATAAAGTGAAAACAAAAAGTGAGTCAGTTTAGAGAAAAATGCTGAGTAGATAATGGTTCAAGAGGCACAATCATGTGGCAAAATTGTGACAAAAGTACCCCAGTTCTGAGTTTGGGCAGCACGGGAAGCGCACGGCCCGACAGAGCGGCACGGGCACACACGAGCCGACGCGCTACCCACCTGCCTGATGGGGTAGAGGGAGCCCACCCTCTGCGTCCTGCTGTATGTCAGCCAGTTGGTGATCTCGCAGCTGCCTGCCAACCACTGGCGGCCCCGGAAGTCACTGTGCTCACACAGCACCCAGCTGGGCCCCACAGGTGCCGGAGATGCAGAGAGGAAGACAGACAGACAGACAGAGGAGGAGGCACGGATGTCAGAACATTCTCCACCTCCTTTTCTCTCACACTAAGACTCCTCTGCCTGGTATTAGGGTCCCAAATGTGGGGAGGGGGGTGCTGGGAAGTAGACTGGGGTTTGCAGGACAAAGGACGGTCCTAGAGGATCCAGGCTGGGGGGGTGGGGGTGTCCAAGGCCCTCCTCCCGCTGCCCCATTCCCTCCCTCCTGGCTGTGGGGCGGGGAGTGGAAGGGAAGTGGGAAGGGACAAGAGGCCAGGAGCCCAGCCCTCACTCCCCGGCAGCCCCCGCCCTTGAGCCCCCCTCAACACACTCACACGCCCCCCCTGATCCGCACGGACAGCACGTGGTTGTTGAAGCCCTCGGCTTGTAGGCTGCGCACCTCCCTGTCCAGCTCGATCTCCTTCCCCTCGAAGCACTCCAGTCCATACAGGAAAATGGAGGGCTCTGAAAAGTGCTGGGGTCGGGGGGTGGGGGCATGGGGAAGGGCTGAGGCCAAGAGAGCCCCAGCCCCCGCCGTGGCCCCCAATTCCAGATACTCCAATTCCCAGATCCGCATTTCAGGCCCTCTTCCCTCCTGAGCTCTGCCCCACAGGGCCCTGGACTCCCAGACACTGGCAGCGGGATGTCCCTCAGATTCTCAGATGCAGCAGGTGCCAGAGTAGAACTCCCACTGCCCCCTCAAATCTCATCCCAGTGCCAGTGAATGGCACTTCTAAGAACAGTGATGAAAGCAGTAATTACAGCGGTTCTCACGTGTTCAGGGCTTAACCACTGGCCAGATTCTGCGCTATGTGCTTTACCTGATCTCTTTACAACTTTTCGGCATTCCTCTAAGGTAGGTGCTAGTATTATCATCCCTGATTAACAGAAGGGAAACTGAGTCTGGAGAAGATTAAACCCCTTGCTCAAGTCCCTAGAGCTGGGCTTCAGAACCACATCTGTCTGCCTTCAGAGCCCGGTGTGTATTTGCGAAGCTTGGACTCAGCAGCTGGGCTGCCTCTGGGAGAACTCGGCTCTGCCTGTTACCACCTTTGTGGCCTGGAGCAAGTCGCGTGACCTCTCTGTGCCTCAGTTGCACATCTGGAGAAGGGAGATAATGGCAGCAGCGAACCTCACGAGGTTAAGTGCCTTAGTGCCCGGGAAGCCTGTTAAACACTGTCTGGAGCTGGTCTGTGCTCCACGGTCAGCTCTCCGCAGTGCTGCCACGGCTGGCCCACCCTGTCCTCCAGACTCCGGTTCCTTACTGTGGATGGGCCACTTCCCTCCATCTCCTCCCTGGTCCAGGACATCATCATTTGTTCCTGCTTATGGGAGCAGCAGCCCTACTGCCTCGTCCCTGCCCACCCAACCTCCCCACACAGCAGAGCCGGCTCTCCGCCAGCCTCCCTGCGCAGAACCCCCAGTCCACGCTCCGGGCCCTGCCCCCGGCCCACCCGAGTGCTGCTCCCTCCTGTCCCCACACCACCTCTATATCTGGACACACCACTCTGCAATGTCATCTTTATGTCAGTATGGCCGTGGCTTCCAAGAAGGCAGGGTTGGGTCTGATTCATTTCAGCATCCCCAGGACCTGTCACGGTGGGCCCCCCCATAAATCTCTAGTGAGGGGAGCAGCCTTTGAAGCCATGGGCTCAGGGGGACCTGGGCAGTTCTGACGAAGACTGGCTCCTAGCTCCGGCAGCCTCGCCCACAGTGAGAAGAGCCTCAGGACCCGGCGCGCCCCCAGCAGCACCTGCTGCCTCAGGGGTTGCCTGGACCTGGACACGGTGACTCACCAGGGGTACCTTCTGGAGAGAGCCCAGGACCGTGGAGGCTAGGCAGCCCATGGCCGTGAGAGTGGGGAACTCGCCCTCGGAGAGAATGTGCTGGTCACCCTCGAAGTTCTTCTCATCAAACAGGATCCAGCTGGGGAAGGGGAAGAGCGGGGGTGGGGGGGGGGGATGTGAGTAGGTATCTGAGCTTGGCCCATCCTGTACTTGGCCTGCCAGACCCTCTGACATGCAGCAGAGTGGAGGCAGACTTGATTGTGACCCCCACGGCCCCAAGCCCATGAGAGGCCAAGGGTGGACAGGCCCTGCAGCAAGAGACTGAAGTCAAGACTTCAGAAATGATGGGGCGCCTGGGTGGCTCAGTGGGTTAAAGCCTCTGCCTTCGGCTCAGGTCATGATCTCAGGGTCCTGGGATCGAGCCCTGCATCGGGCTCTCTGCTCAGCGGGGAGGCTGCTTCTCCCTCTCTCTCTGCCTGCTGCTCTGCCTACTTGTGATCTCTGTCTGTCAAATAAATAAATAAATAATCTAAAAAAAAAAAAAAAAAAGACTTCAGAAATGACTGGATAAAATCGTACGGCCCCTAGGGAGGAAAATCAGGTAACACGAAGCAAAGCTCTACGTACAGTCACACAGCAATCCCATTTCTTGGAATCTTGAAACCTTTAAAAAACCTGAGATAGCACGTGCACAAAATTCTTCGTGCAGCACTGTTGGCCGAGGCCGAGGGGAGGCAGCCCACAGGCCCATCAACAGGGGACAGTCAATTAAACTAAGAATGTAGATCAGCAGCTCTCTCTGCCCACAGGTCCTGTCCCCATGCCTTAATAAACTGCCATGCTGCACCCCGAAAAAGCCCACCAAAAAATAAAACAAAACAAAAACCCACTAAGAATGTAGAGTAAAATAACATAGCAGTAAAAAGGAATGAGGAAGAGCTCTTAAAGGGATATAAAGAGATCTCCACACTGTTAAGGGAAAACAAACAAGGGCAGAACAGTGTCTGTAGCATGCTTCCCTTTTGAAAATCTGTGATAGAATCCGCACAGCATAAAATTCGTTCTTCAAATTCTTCAAAAAAAAAAATTCAAGTGTACAATTCCGTGGTCTCTAGTATATTCGCCAGGTTGGAGTGTACATCTTTTTGTGTAAGAAAATGGGAGGGAGGGGGCACCTGGGTGGCTCAGTGGGTTAGGCCTCTGCCTTCGGCTCAGGTCATAGTCTCAGGGTCCTGGGATGGAGTCCTGCATCCGGCTCTCTGCTCAGCAAGGAGCCTGCTTTTCCCTCTCCCTCTGTCTGCCTCTCTGCCTACTTGTGACCTCTCTCTGTCAAATAAATAAATAAAATCTTTAAAAAAAAAAAAAAAGGAGAGGAAGACACAGGAGACACAGGAGCACTCTCTCCACCAAATGGAAACACAGGAACAAATCAGCTCTTTGCTAGCTAGGAAGTGAGCCCTCCCCAGGGAGCCAAGAATGGGCCTGAACCTTGACCTCCAACCTCCCAGTCTCCAGAACTGTGAGAAAATAAATTCCCGTTATTTAAGTCTTCCAGAGTATGATATTTTGTTGTAGCAGCCCAAGCTAAGACAGGGACACTGTAATTTATTTAATTAAAAAACAATTAAGTAAAAATATAAAGTATTCCAAAAATTTAAATAAATTAAGTTAAATGAAGAAACCTGAGCGTATAACCATATGGTTGGTGGCATAACCACATACATGAGAAGTATTATTTCAAATGTCTTAACAATGATATTTTGAAGTGGGATGTTGGTGAATGTCCTAAGGACAAAAAGAACCACAGAGAAACCTCAAACAGCATTCAATGCTTTTCACTGTCAGTAGTAATATTAGTATTATAGTTTTGAAACATTCAGGTTCCATATAAATACCATTGGAATTGGAATCCCTTGGTAGATAACTGATTTCAAGTTTAAGGCAGAAATGTACAAAATGATCCTGGAGCATCTTATTGTACCAGAAAAACAAGGAAGTTATAAAAAAACTGCTGGAGTCATATCAAAAGCAGACAATCTGAAGGGGCTCCCAACTGCCAAAGACAGAATGATTAGGGCACACAAGAGAATTAGTTACTCCAGTGGACAGAGGCATTTCAATTACATATAAATCCATGAGTTCATAACAATACTTAAAAAATATATATATATTTCTCTAGTCGGCTCTGGAGGTTGCTAGGGCACCAATCCAGAAATTATTCTGAAAAATGGTCAAGATAAATTGATCCTTGGCAAAGGATCAAACTGCCTTTTTTGTATAAATTATTTTGGGTAAACAAATAGTTGAAAAGGGAAAGCTCTTTATAGATGTATTCCAGCTAACACATGTAGAAGGAATACCAAAAATCTTAAAATCATCATTTTGTGACCTCTAAAGAAACAGTGAGTCTAGGCAATTATCATCAGTGGATACTAAAACCATTAGATGAGAGATAAATGGCAAATCTTATTTTTTTTACATGGCAAATCTTACAATGTAGAGATTTTCTTTTAAAGATTTTATTTTATTTTTTTTAAAGATTTTATTTATTTATTTGACAGAGAGGGAGAAATCACAAGTAGGCAGAGAGGCAGGCAGAGAGAAAGGGGAAAGCAGGCTTCCCACTGAGCAGAGAGCCCGATACGGGGCTCGATCCCAGAACCCTGAGATCATGACCTGAGCCAAAGGCAGAGGCCTAACCCACTGAGCCACCCAGGCACCCCCAATGTAGAGATCTTGATATCATTAAAAGTGGGACAACCAGGCATGTGCCTGGCGTAATGCAGTAAGAAGTACAAGGTACCACCTATATAGTCTTCTTGTCAATGGAACAAAACACCCTTACTCTCATCAAGCCTCCAGGCCTACCAGTCTACAGGACATATGGGACACAAAGGGAAAAAAAGGCACCAGAAGGAAGCAATAAGCCAAATTCAGAAGAAGGGAAACTTACAGGGCAAATTTTTGGTTTTCTTTTCTTTTCTTTCTTTCCTTTTTTTTTTTTTTAAGAGAAGGGGGGATGCGGAAGGAGAAGAGAGAGAATCTCAAGCAGGCTCCATCCCCAGCGTGGAACCAGATACTGGGCTCAAGGGGCTCTCTCTCTCACTACCCTGAGATCGTGACATGAGCCAAAACCAAGAGTCTGTGGCTTAACCAACCGAGTCACCCAGGCATCCCCTATTGGGTTTCTTTAAACAAATAAATGGTATAAAACAAAAAGAAAGGAGCAGAACCGCTATAAATTAAAGATCAAATTGACCAAAAGCAGTGTGTGGACCTTGTTTGGATCCTGAGAAAAACAAAACCAATTTCCCAAAGGCATTTTTTTAAGACAGTGGGAGAAATCTGAACATGGACTGGATATTAGGTAATATTAACAAACTACTGTTAATTTTATTAGACGTGACAATAAATTGTGGCTGTGGGTTGGGGAGGGTCCTTTTTTTTTTTTTTTTTAAAGATTTTATTTATTTATTTGACAGACATAGATCACAAGTAGGCAGGGGGTGGGGGGAAGGAAGTAGTCTCCCTGCTGAGCAGAGAGCCTGATGTGGGGCTTGATCCCAGGACCCTGGGATCCTGACCTGAGCTGAAGACAGAGGCTTTAACCCTCTGAGCCACCCAGGTGCCCCAGGGAAGCTCCTTTCTTATTAGAGATATATATTTAAGTATTTGCCTGTGCAATTTTATGTTGGGTCGAGGATTTTAAATGTTCCACTAAAAAAAAAAAAAAAAAAGGCAGAGAGATAAATGAAACAAGATTGGGGTTCTTTATCCTATACTATCTACAAGTTTTATGTTTTCCATTAAAACTTTATTTTGCTTTGTTTTAAGATTGAATGATTCGGGACAGAATAGCTAATCTCAAGGAGGAAAAATCATTTCACAGGAAGATCTTCCTGCAGCCTGGATTTCCAAGCTGAGTTAAGTGCTCTGGGCAAGTGTGCCCGGCTTCTACCCTCTCCCCATGTCCTCACCTGCCCCCGTGGACTCGACAGGACTGGGCCTGGAAGGAGGCGGGCAGGGAGGTCTGGTCATTCTCGAAGGAGATGTGGTCGCCCAGGAAGTCGGGGCCGGAGAAAAGCTGAATCTGCAGGCAGAGACACGAAGAGCTGAGAATGGAGGGCGATGGAGTGGGACAGAGAGAATGGGGAAGAGGAGACAGGACCCCCCACCAGCTCCTTACCTTTGAGACAAAGTGCAGATTGTGCTCGCCGACCTAAAGGAGGGCCCAAAGTTTCGAGACTTAGGGAGGGTACCAGCCTCTAGCCTCAGTTTCCCGACCCTTTTCACAGCTCTCCGGTAGCTACCCCGTCCCAGAGGCCCCGCCCCGCGTTCCGAGCCCGCCCCTTCCAGCCCCGCCCCCTCAGCGGTGGGATCCTCCCAGGACCCAAGCCCTCGCCCCCAGGGCCCCGCCCCCCGCGGCTGGCGCGCACCTGCAGGACCGGCTGCAACGAGGCAAGAGCACTGTTGCCGGCGCCCCAGTCATCGCAGTTGCGGTACACGCCCTTCTCCAGCACGTACTGCTCCCCGGAGAAGCCCACCTTCTGATAGGCCACCCACCTGCGGGGAGGGCGGGGCGCGGGTCAGCGGGGCGGGGCCGGCTCCTCCCTGGGAACCGCTCCAGGCCCGCCTCGCTCCCGGAGCCCGGATCACTCACACGCCGCTGAGCACGTGGATGGCCTGCGTGTGGGGGCCGTGTCGCGCCAGCTCCACGTCCGACAATGCCTCTCTCACCTCCACTCCATGCCCCTCGAAGTCCATGGCCTCAAACAGCACCACGGCCGGGTCCCCAAAGTCCTGGGCCCCAGGGATAGTCAGGTCTCTCCTGCCCACCCACGGAAACCCCCGGGGGTGCCCAGACCCTGGGGACGCAACCCACCAGGGGATTTTGGAGTGAGGCGATCAGTATGGCTTGGGAAAAAAACAGTAGAAAGGCAAGAGGCTAGACCTCAGGGAACACTTCCAGGCGCTCTGGAGAACTGGGAGAGGTGGCACAAACTCTTCCTTCAACAGACTGTACTGGGGGCGAGGGTAGGGGGCATCTGGCTGTGGCCACAGGCAGAGAGATGGCCCAGTTGTTCTTGCTTACCGTCCGGATGACCCGCAGGGAGGTCAGCGCCTCATCATAGCCTCCCCAGTGTGACCAATCAGCATATTCCCCCTCCTCCAGCAGGTACTGGTGGCCCCGGAAGCCTGCCTTCTGGTACCCCACCCAGCTGGGGGAAGGCGGAGGAACAAACAGACTTGGTCACGGAAGGCCCATGGCTGTGTAAGACAGCTGCCCCCCTCCCCTACGCAGCAGCGGGGACCATTTCCCAGCCCCCACTGTAGAGGCCAGAGGGGAGGGTGAAGTAGGAGGAAAGGTTCTGAGTCCTCACCAGCCCCCAAGAACCCGCAGGGACCCCACAGAGGCCAGGTGGGGACTCTGGCTGTCCTCTGGCTGCTGAAGGTTGTAGATGTCTCTGCTCACTTCCCAGCTCCGGCCCTGAAAGCCTGTGGCTTCGTAAACCACGACCTGGGGGCAAGCAGGTGGCGTGAGGGTGCTGGGGAACCATCTGGACCGAAACACGCCCAGCCAGCCAGAGAGGCCCTGCCTGAGTTAGCCCAGAGCTAAGTCCTCCCACTCTCACTGAGCTCCATTCTCTTAGGTAACTCCTGTTTCTTTTCTCTGACCTCTAACCTGCTTCTTACATCAAAAGCCAGTTCCCAGCAAGCCTATAAGATTCCACCTTCCCAAACCCAGCTTCCTTTCCCCCCCGCACTCTCCTCCCCTGTCTTCCGGTCCAGGCTGTGATAGCCACACGCATACACACATCCCACCCAAAGGCCCTCTTCGACCCTGCAGCCCAGACTCTTACCTTGGGCTCCCCTGGCTTCTCCACATTTGGGCAGCCCTACAGAGAAGACAGAGCTGAGACACCAGGCCAGAGGTAGAGGAAGAAGACGGAGGACGGTAACCCAGGATATACTTGGTCCTGAGATCCCTAAAAATGGCCAACCCCCTGTCTTCCCTCTGCCCCAGCTGTTGAGCTAATTCCCCCTCTCCTCGATCCCATTCTCAGCAGGAGCCCCCCAGGCCCTGACTCTTCCCCACAACCTGCAGGGCAAGGTAACTTGTGACCACTTGCCCCTTACCAGTGTCACGGGCTTCAAGGAGCCCACCGTAGGGTCCGAAGCACCCCAGGCCTCTGAGGTGGGATACTCTCCAGGCTCCAGGATGCAGGGAGTGTCTTCAAAGTAGGGCTTGGGGTAGAGCAGCCACCTAGGGGGAGAGGTAGAGAGACAGCTGTACCCCAGATACCCAGAGACACAGATTGGTGATGGGGGAAAGGTTGAGAGGGGAGAAGAAGGTTTAGGGAAAGAGGCCCCCATCAAGACGATGCAGAAGGGCAATTCAGACCTCCATAATCTCTTGCAGTAGCCACTCCATCTGCCCTCTTCCTCTGAACTGGTGCTAATTTCACACAGGTGGAGAGTTCTTTCCTGCACACATACCTGCTTAGGGACCCCCAGTAGTTCCCTATTAGCCCCACAATATAGTCCAGCTGCACAGAGGCCCTTTGATCTGTCTCCCTTCCTGACTCCTCACATCTCCTCACATTCAGCTTTCTTGGGCCAGACTGAACTTTCAAGGCTTAGTTCTCTCGCCTCTGGGCCTTTGCAGGTGCTGTTCCTTCTGCTAGATATACTCTTCCCCACACAATTAACAAATATTTAGGGGCATCTATCCCATGCCAGCCCCTGCTTCAGGCATCAGGGAGACAGTGGTGAACAAAACAAGGGCAGTCCCTCCTGCCCTGCTCTCCTTATGCTGAGATTCTCCTGCGGCCCACTCATCCCAGCTGAGATGTCTCTTCCTCCAGGAAGGCTTCTCTGACTTCAGGCCGGTTTGGTGCTTTTCTGTGCTCCCCCATCCCAGGATTCTGATCACCACCGCCTTCTTACTTGTCTGTCCCCTCCAGTAGACTAAGCACTGCCCAAGGGAAGGAGTTGTGTCCTATCAGCTCTGTGTCCCCAGCACCCAGCACAATGAATGTTAATGGAAGGGATTCCAGAATTGCCCAGACTCACAGTCCTGCAGAGACAGCAGCAGACGCCACCTGCACGGGCCTGTCTGGGCCCTGGGAGTCCTCCAAGGCATCCGTTAGCTTCACTTGCTCCCCCTGGAGACCCTCCTCAGAGTATAAGATGATCTCTGGGGTAACGTAGTCCTGCAGAAGGACAGAGGTGGAAAAGGGTGTGTAAACAGCCCCCCTTAGAAACGACCCCCCCCACCCTGCCCCTAACAGCTTCCCCAAGCCTGTCCAGCCAGGGTCCCAGGGCACTTCTGGGAGACCTCCGTGGCCATCTCCACAGAAGCCAGGAGGGTGACTAGGGTGTTCTCTGCAAGGTTGGCCAGACAAGCCAGAGACCAAAGCCCTCTCTTTGGCGCTGGACCTTTGGTACCTGTCACCAAAGTTCCAAGTGGGAGCCTGCCAAGTGCCATGCCATTCGCCTTGCCTCTGGGTAGCCTGAAAATCCAACCCAGAGAGAAGAAGGATGGACAGCTGTCACCTGAGGTCTAACTTGGACTCTTCCTTTGTAAACCATTCCTGCTCTAGTCCAGACTGGCTTCTACCTGCATCTTATCCCAGGCAGCAGCGGATGCTCTCTGCATTCTGGGTGTTTCTTTCCCACTAAAACCATTTCATTCCCTCGCTCCCTCAGCAAACGCTTATGAAGCATCTGCTGAGGGCAAGGCACCATGGAAAGGGCATGTCCTACTCCTTCTCAGCTGGTCCTCCCAGCGGGCACTCTTACTCCACTCACAGGCTAGGAAAGTGAGGATCCGTGCAGTTGGGCGGCCTGCCTGAGGGCACACAGCCCGGATGTAGCAGAGCAAAGAACAGACCCATAGAGTGTGTGTTCACTGTTGCAACCAACCCCTCCCACGTGCCTGGCACACACGAGGAGCCCAGTCCACGCTGAATGAATGAAATGAAACCAGGTCTGCCGGACTTCAAAGCTCTCGTTTTTTTCTCTTCTACCTCGTTACCTCCTACATGAAGATGCGTTTATTGTGAGAAGCTCACAATAAATCGTCCACAAACATTTGTGTGTTTCTGGAGAGGCTTTCAAAACCATCCCCTCCTTTGCATAGCTGGGCCACTGCCCTGGTTAAGACTCGTCCGCTCTCGCCCTCTTACTGGGAGGATTGCAACAGCTCTGTCTTGGAGGAGCTCATGCTTTAATTTAAAAAAAAAAAAAAAAGTCTGATAGGCACTGCTTTTAGGGTTGGGCTTTCTCTTCTGTGTCTCCCTAGTGGCCAAGACAGTTTTGTCAAGCTTAATTTCGATAGTCTGTACATTTGTGTTACAAAAACTGTATTTCCCCCCCCCCACTTTACAGATATGGACCTACTATAATATTGACTGGGCCTGTTCAAACCATGCATTTCTCCCTCCAAATTCAGAGGTGCCCCTCACCTGGAAATCACAGCCCTGCCTGGTCTTCCTGAGTCCCAGATTTCTCCTCCCCACAGCCAGAGGTATATTTATAAATCCCTAATCTGATTATATGGCTTTCCTGCCTCAGGTGCCACCCTCATACCCTAGCTTGACCATGAGTCCGGCAGGGCAGAGAGCAGGTCTCCCCCGCCCACCTGCTGCCTGGCACGGTGCCTGGTACACAGCAGACATTAACCAGCATCTGTGAGCAAATGAACAAACATCCGTGGCACCCCGGGTCTGACCTTGGGCCTGAGATCCCGGGCCCGGGGCCGGTGGGCTGGCGCCTGTAGCCACTCCCATCCGTTTCTGTTGCTCTCACTAGACCCTTCTCCAAGCTAGCTCCAATTTCCCCAGGCTGCTCTCCCAAGCTGGGGCTTGGCCTCTGTCTGCCCCCTGCCTCCCCAAGGCAGGTCAAGCACCCCAGAACTCCTTTCTTCCCCAAGTGGAGCTCTGAGGTCAGGACTCTACAGGTGAGTCCATAGCTCCCTGAGGGGTCCTTGACCATGTGAGCTCTCCCAGCTGCTCCAACTCCAGGCACTTGAGGCTGTCCCTATCCTCAAGGCCTGGGGTCTGGGGAAGACAGGGCAGCATCTGGTGTCCACTCCCAGCCACTCACCCGGACAACCTGCCTCAGGGAACCAATGCCTTGGGTGCTCCATGTGGACTCCAGGGCTCCGAAATCCACCATTCCTTCTGCCACGACCAGCTTCCGGCCCTGGAACTTGGGCTCTTCGTAGAGCACCCAGCTGTGGGCACAGAGACCCAGGGTCACCGGCAGGGAGGGGATGTAGCCACAAAGCAGGGTGGCTGAAGGGGTTTCAGCCAGGTTGGCCTAGGTACATCTCACTGCCCTGGCAACCCCCAGGTCCACAGGCAGCCCCTTGCCTCGCCCTGGCAGTCCGCACTCACCAGCCTCGAACTACCCTTAGGGAAGCCACGTGGGCCCAGCTGGAGGTGTCGGCAATGTCTTCCCAAACCTCCCTGTGGCTGCCTTGGCAGCCAGGCTCTGAGAAGAGGATCATCTGGAGAGGACACAGAGGGACTCCTCAGGCCCCATCCCCAGATCCCCGCCTCCTGCTGCCCCCCACATAGTGTTCCCCCCTTACCTTTCCAGGCCTGATGTTCAACTTGCCCTGGGTCTTTAATGCTGGGCTCTGGCATGGAGGGAGGTGATAACAAGTCTTATGGTGTGGCCTCTTTACTGCCTCCCCATAATCTGTCATTCCAAGGATCCCACATGTTCCCTACTGGCCTCCACTCCACTGGCCCACAGAGGATGTCACCAACCTCCAGGGAGCTCATCACCCCACCCCAGGGGTGTGAGTGCCTATCACCCCTTTCCCCCAGCTTCCAAGAGATCAGAGCCACCAAGCCCTTTGAGCTCCTCAGCGCAAGCCTTCTGCTGTGTGAATAGGGAAACTGAGGCCCAGAAGGATGTGGCTTGTACAAGATCACACTAAACTCGACATCAGACTCAAGGCTCTGGCTTCTCAAGACTCTCTTCCCAGTGCCCCGGTCCTGATACCATCCAAACCCTGCCCCAGGTGAGGCCAGGCACCACCCCCCCACCACCACCACCAACTTGCTCAATCCAAGGCCTCACTCACCCACCCCTCCGGAGGCCGAGCACAAGCAGGCTTTTCTGACGGTGGCCTTTCGCTGCAGAGCAGGGGCAGCTGTCCTGGCACTTTCCTGAGTCCCGGCGTCCCGTGGGGTGGCAGGGCAGATAGTTTTGTACCCAGTGGTTCTGAGGCAGGGGCTTCCTGGGGGGCAGCCACCAGCCTACCGAAGAGAAGGCTGCCTCCGAGACGGGAAGTGGGCCTGCTCCCTGCTTGCCAGTCTGGCTCCAGCACTGAGGGGGCGCCCTTGGCATTTGCCACATGTTTCTTCATCATCTCCAGAGGAGAACGAGAGACCTGGGGGGGCCTCGCAGGGCAAGAGTCCCAGGAGGGGCTGGGCCCAGCTTTCTCCTGCCTACGCTGGAGCTTCTCGTTGTCGCTCAGGTAGGGATTCTCTGGTTCTTCCTCCTCTTCCTCCTCTTTCCCTTCTAGTGTGGGCACCTCCTGGGGGCTGGGTCCCGGCACCCATGGTCCAGGCTGGTCCTCCTCGATGGCGGGCAGTGTAGCGTACATGGCCAGGTAGGAGGAGCGGGGGGCTCGTGGTAGCCGATGAGTGCGGAGGATCTCAGGGGGCTCCATGCTCCGCAGCGTATCCAGGAAAATCTCTAGGTCAGCAGCCAGGGCCACCTCCTCCTCCAGGGATGTCTCTGGGACCATCTCGCCCTCGGTAGAGTCAGGGACAAGCCGGGACTCCGGGCTGGCCTCTGCTACCATCAGTGCCAGGGCAGGAGGGGCTCTGGGGCTGGGGGACACCTCACCCCCTGATGGGGCAGGGAGAACAACAGCATCCTGGACAACCACCTTCTGGGTGGAAAATGGGGTAGCAGAAGCACTGGGATCCTGGACAACCTCTTTCTGCGTGGGAGATGAGATGGGACTCACTTCAGAGCCCTCAACAACCTCATCCTTTTGGGAGGATGGGATAGAGGAAGCAGTCAGGCCTCGAACAGCCTCGTCCTTGCTAAGAGAAGCAAGGCTGCTTTTAGTACCGTGGACAGCCTCTTTTTGGGTGCTAGGACTGCCTTCTGGGGCCTGGACAACTTGGATGGGCTTGGGGGGTGAGGCAGCAGGAGTACCAGGACCCTGCACAACCTCTTTCTGGGTGAGGGATGGGTCCGCATGGACCCCAGGGTCCTGTGCTACCTCCTCCTGGGTAAGGGAGAAGTTAGGGACATTTTTAGAATCTTCAACAAACTTATTCGGTGGGGAGGAGGGATCAGAAAGCCCTCCTGAGCTGGGGACAGCCTTCCTTCTTGTAGAGGATGGAGCGAGAGGCTGTCCAGGGACTGTAACAGCCACCTCGCTCTTCACCTTGGGCAGGATGGGGGCAGCAGAGGGATCCGTGAGCCCTTCCCTTTTCACAGAGGGTAGCGCCTGGGGTCCCCTGGGCTTGACAGTGAACTGGGTCCTGGGGTGAGTGGGCACCACAGGCTGCTCCAAGGGGCAGACTGGGTCCAGGGAGGGGGTAGGTGTCTGGCGTCTGGGAGAAGAAGGTGACAGTGCATGGCCCTGAGAAATCTGGAGAGGGGGCTGGGGGAGTCTGGAGGCTCCCTGATCCCTTGGGACCTCGTGGGCTCTGGCATCAGGGGCTCTGCTCTGGTCTTGATCTGGGTGAGCTCCAGGGACATCCTGGTTCCAAGGTGGGTGGACATCCTCTGGGATGCCCACACGGACCAGAGCAGCTTTGTCCTTTGGCTCTACCATCCCTGTCTCAGGCAGCTGCCCTAAGCCTGCACCCCCTGTGCTGCCCAGACCTGGACTCCTTGGCACAACAGCCGTGGGCCTGGGAAGCCGGCTGGCGGGGGGGCTATGCTCAGCAGGCACAACGCTACTTAGCAGCTCCCGGGCTTGGCTGAGGCTGGGTGAGCCCTCGGCCTCGGGGCTCACCACCACTGCCCGCACGGAGCGAACAACATTGCGGCCCCTTGGCAGGGCCTCGCCCGAAAGCACCGGCCCCACGGTCACAGAGCTGTTCACCCGTCGCTCCGTATGCCCTCCCACCATCACGGTGGTCTGCACGGTGCGCGTCACCCGACGTTCTTCGAGGCTCCAGGGGCTCCCGCTGATGAGACTTACACCTGGATGGGGGCTTGGCTCACGGGGCCCAGGCAGGGACACCAAAATCTCACTCCTGGCCATGGCTCCCAGGTGTGCTGGCTCAGTCCTGGGCTTGGGGGGGCTGCCATCACCCTGGTCTATGGCCTCCTTCAGCCTTCCCACTCGCCTTTTCTCCTTGGGGAGTAGTGTGTACTTCTTGGAAAAGATGGGCCCGTGGCTCTGACAGCTCTTGGAGCCAGCCCCATCCCGGGGTCCCTGGTGATTTATAGTCGTTTCTTCCCGTGTCACAAAGCCATTGACTTCCTCTCGACAGTGACTGTGCTCAAACACCTCCTCCCGGGGGGCTTCTGTCTGCGCCCCCGACACCAGGGACACCTTGTGAAAATGGTGTCTCATTTCTTCGTGGGCAGAGGGCGGCCGCTGCCATGTCAGCGTGGTGCTCACCATGGGAGTCTCGGCCTGAGCCAGGGGCCCACTTGCCTCCTCCATGTTGGGCCCCGGCGACCTGTCTTGAGGTGTCCTTGGCTCACTGTGCTCCAGCTCCCTGCAAATGGTGCCGGGAAGAAGAGATACAGGGTCAGGGGGTGATGAGGGTGGCTCTCAGCAGTACAGAGTAATAACCCCTGCCAAGCTCAGGCTTGGTCACCCCAGGCAACCCACTGGACTTTTTGGACCTTTGTTTCTTCATCTGTAAAATGGGCGTGATACTCCCAGCTTTCCCACCATCTCCCCACTTTCAGATGATCCCCAAGGCCAGGCTCCTTCAAGGGTGAAGCTGAGGCCTGAGCCTGGAAGGAGAGAGAAGGGAGAGAGCAAAAAAGCATATGGGTGGGGTTGTGACTCTGCCCAAGGAGCGCTGGGTCTAGTCCTCCAGAAGCCAAAAACTAGAAAACCAGGCAATATTCTGACCCTGTTCCTGGCCATGATAAAGGAAGGGAAGGAAAGATGGGCTATGGCCTCCAGAAAAGCTAAGTTTCCCCTGACCCTCTCATTTACTAGCTGGATGACCTTGGGCCAGCCACTTCTCCCCTTCAAGCTTCATGGGCTGGGTACTTTGCTAACTGCTTAATGTTCATTGTCCTTCTGAATCTTCAAAAGAATCCCATGCATTTGATACCTCAAAGAATCAATTATAAACAAACATTCCCATTTTGCAGATGAGGACAAAGAAGGCTCAGAGAGGTTAAGAAACTTACCCAGAATCACACAGTGGCAGAGGCAAGACTTGAACCCCAACCCTAAGCACTTGACCACCATACTAAACTCCCTAATGTAAGTATCTGGTGAACCAAGCTCTGTGGTTTAGAGATTTACTTTTAAAGGGGGCCACAGTAGTCCTGGAGGGACCATCTAGCCCCCACTCCCACTTCCAGGCTGTGCTGACCAGGACAGATCCCAAGAGGTCAGGCTGTTCATCCTCAGCCTCAGGGCTGGCCTGCCATCAGGGCCTCGCCTGCCTCCAAGAGGCAGCTCCCAGGCCATTATAAGGGAAGCTAAGACCAGAAATGCACCCCTGCCCCCAACTTCCCTCCCCCATCTCTATCTTCTTCTCTCCTGAGAAGCCAGTGGAACCCAGAACTTTGATCCTGCTCTGTGGCCCTAGCAATGACTCAGGTTTTATGAGGAACAGAGATGAAAGAGGCTGAGGCCCAGGGAAGCCTGACTTGACTCCAGGAACCTTGGGAGTTATGATAGGGTCTGAGTGGCATATTGGGGAAGGGAGGGAGCTGACATGAATCCCAGACCTTTCCCCAGACCAGAATTCCTGAGAGCAGGGCACAGCCAGACACCTGAGGCCCTAGATCAGGGCCCTTTGCCGGAGGCCACGACCCCCTCCCATCCTTACTAAGGAGCCCCTTTTCTTCCAACAGAACCATGGCCTTCTTGTTGGGACTCCCACCTTCTCACTGAGCCCCCCACTGAGTTTCCTCTTTACTTCTACAATAATAACTAGGATTTCCCTAAGATTCCCTGCCCCTGAGGCTATTAAGTAGCCGAGCCTGGGTTCTAAGTCATTGATTGATTGATTCATTCATTCATTCATTCATTCAGGGCTAGTTGTGTTAGGTGATGTGCTGGGCCCTGGTTTGGTTCACCCAAAGGCGGTGTTCTAGGAGTCCGCTGACATAAAAACAAGAACCACACTGGTTTTGGCAAAGCAAACAGAGAACAGCTTCAAAGGAAGCCATTGGTCATCAGATCAGATACTGTAAATGACCTCCCAGCAATCAAAATTCCACGCCTTTCTCAAGCCAGCCCAGCCCCTAAACAACACCCCGGACAGTCACTCATTCCATAAACATGTGGTCATTGGCTTCTGCTTGCACACTTCTGGGGATACAGAGGTCACCATCTGACAGCTGACCTGTCCTATCCCTGGACAGTCATGATTGCTAGAGTGTTCTTCCAACTGTGCTGGAATCTGCCTGCCCATAGCTGCCCCCTTTCATCCTTGCTCTGAAGACCCAACACACCCCCATGGCCCAGGATGCCTCCGAGGCTAGCAGAAGCCCTCAGCCCCAGAGCCCTCTCTTCTCCAGGGCCCCAGACCAGAAATGGATCTGTTGGCAGGCTAACTGTGACCTCCAAACAAGGCGTGTGGGGCCGGGAAAGGGAGAGGCTGAGGAGGGGGCGGGGGGAGTGTGGGAAAGAGTCTAACCGAACAAGTCCTGGGTTCTCCCCGCTCACCTGTGAGTCACCCCCAAACTAGGCCAAACCAGTCCACAGGCCCACAAACGCATGCTGCGTCACAGACACACACTGACGTTCAGACAGACATCAGCACAGACCCACCGGGTCACACGGGCACAAAACCAGACCTACACACTTACACAGACACACACAGTGGACACACGGCGTTACGCACACTCAGAGACACAGTGGACACAGGCAGCAGACACACACACACACACACACACGCAGAAACACACAGACACAGTGACACATGCCCACGTTTACAATACACACGGTCAACTCATAGCCCCCGTCCCTGCTCGGGAAATCTGCCTGCATTCGGACACAGCCACACATGAATGCATATACGTCTTACACAGCCCCGCATGCAACCCCAGCTGTGTCCCACAGTCCCACAGGGAGGTGCTCCCACCTCCCTGCCCCCACCCCCACATCTCCCAGTCCTGACCCAGGGAATGCTTCCCCCAGAAAGGGGTCACAGAAGGATGGTATCCCCAGAGGTCGGCTTCCTGCTTCTCTAAGTGAGCTCCTAGCCTCCAACCAGAGTCTGTCATTAGCTACCTGGTCCCAAAATAGCCCAGGGAGTGGCAGGGAGAGCCCCAGTCCCCTCGGCTAAACCTGCTGCTTCTTCCTTCTCCTCTCCAAGGCTTGCCTCCTCCTCACACCTTCCCTCTCTCTGAAGCCCTTCTCTCCCAGCTGGGGCAACTGAGCAGGGCTCTGGGCCACCCAGGGTCCCACCTCTCCCCAGCTGGGGCACCTGAGCAGGGCTCTGGGCCACCCAGGGTCCCACCTCTCCCCCTCCCTTACCACAGGACGAGGTACCCTGACTCCTGCTCAGGGGCCTGGGTGCTTCTTGATGCTGCCAAACCCACTTCCATGGGGTCACTGAAAATCCTGTACAGCAACCACTCAACCCTGCATGGACGGCACAGGGCCAGCGAGTCCTCTGGGAGAGGCAGGAGGAAGCAGTGGTTAGAGCACAGGCACCCAGGTTCAAGTTCCAACCCCTTCACTTTCTACTTGACTTTGGGCAAGGGTTTTGATTTCCCTGAGCCTTAGTTTCCCTATTTCGGTGAGAGCAATCAATAAGATTAGTCCTGCTTCATAGGGCTTTCTGAGGATTTAAAAGAATTATGCTTATGGGGCACCTGGGTGGTATAGTCGGTTAAGTGTCTGACTCTTGGTTTTGACTCAGGTCATGATCTCAGGGTCATGGGCTCAAGCTCTGTGCCCAGTAGGAAGTCTGCTTGAGAGTCTCTCTCTCCTTCACCCTCTCCCCCTCCCTCCTGTGCTAGAATGCTCGCTCGCTCTCTCTCTAAAATAAATAAATCTTTTAAAACAGTAAAATTTTAAAAATAAGCATTATGCTTAGAAAACAAGCCATGGGGCATCCGGGTGGCTCAGTCAACACAGTGTCTGCCTTTGGCTCACGTCATGATCCCAGGGTCCTGGGACAGAGTCCTGTATTGCATGGGGGGGGGGGGGTGCTCAGCGGGGAGCCTGCTTCTCCTTCTCCCTCTGCCTGCCACTCCCCCTGCTTGTGCCCCCCCCAAATAAATAAATAAAATCTTAAAAAGAAAAACAGCCATAAATAACAGCCACCACCATCATCATTAGAACTTTTCAGAGCCCTGTTAGAGCCCCAGTGCCCCTTCCTGGTGACCCTAGAGACATCACCCCTCCTCAGTGAGTTTTAGAGGACCCATCCTTCCCCCTTTGGGCCTATGAGGCAGATCCAGGGCAGTCATTTCAATGCAAATAAACACCGAGGATTGGGAACCTCGTGCCTGTTCCCGAGGTCGCCACCCCAGAGCCAGGTGGGGTCATTATCACTGGGACTAAGGTATAATGACAAGCATCCCTGCTATTTGGGCGGCCCAGCTCCCTGGAGTTCAAAGCACGTCCTGTGACCACCTCCTCCTTCCTCACCTCCAGCTACCAAATCTACTCAACAGCTCAAGGCCCACAGAGGTTAAGCTGCTGGTCCCAGGCCACCCAGCACTTTGGCTGGGCACCTATTCCTAGGCTGGGTCTGTGGTGGGTACTGCTGAGGAGAAGGTCACTCTCCCGAAACCCCTCCATGACAAGCTCTCCCTCTCCTCGGGTGGACAGGGAAGAGTGGCAACAGTTCCCCCGATGTAGCCTGTGGGGGAGGGGAGGGAGAGCAGAGCAGAGCTGAGTGGGCAGAAGATGGCAGAGTTAGCTCGTGCTCGGGGAGCCAAATGAATGGGCCTTGGTTTAGAAAAGCCCAGACACCAGGCAGAGACCCAAGAGTGGGCAGCCAGGCCAGTTTCCCCTCCCATACGTCACCCCATGTGGGACCTGACGTCTACTCACCGTCTGTGTGGGGAGCCGGGCATCCAGCGAGCCTGGTGCTCCTGCTGCTGGGCTGTGACCTCCTGATGCGGTGGGGCTCTCAGCCGGAGCTCCTGGGGCTGGTCTGTCAGGCACCCCGTGATGGGGCGGGGCCCCTGGGGAGGCTCCTGCCAGCCCCTGGATTCCTCAGGGCCGCAGGGGTGGAGAGCTGGTTGGGCAGGTTTAGGCTCTCCACCCTCCTCCCCAGGTGCCCGCCTGTGGCCCTGGAGGGTGATAGTGATGTGGTAGCGGGTCCTCCTGGCAGAGGGACACTCGTGTAGGGTCTGGGCTGGATCGGGCAGGACTGCCCCCGGTGTGACAGGCTCGCCCTTTGCCCCCTCTGCCGTGGGGAAGGGTGCTGGGCGGGGCAGCAGGTTTCCCAGGTTGCCGGGTGGCTCAGGCCTCACAGGAACCCCTGGGGCAGGGCACGGAGGTTGCAGACAAGTACAGCCTGGGGTCCCTTGCTCCACACATCCGGGAGCTGGCGCCGGGCATGAGGGGCTCTCCAGTCCCATGGAGGTGTAGTTGGCCAGGTCAGAGGCACTGCCCACGGCTGGCCTCTGCAGGCGCCCCAGCAGTTGATGGGGCTCCCCTGAGCTATGTCGTCTCCTCCAAAGCCAGGAACCACGGCTCCCTGTCCGAATGTCCCATTCTGAGCAGCTGTGGGATTGGGCCTAGGGAAAGCAGAGGCAGGCAACTGGTGACAGCACTTCTTACCCTCCCAGCACCCCTCAACACCCTGGACTGTCCTCCTCAGCACGAGAACTGGACAAAAGGGCAGAGCTCTGGGACGCCGCTCAGTATTTCACTCATGCCCTCCCGTTCTGCATATAAGAAAAGTGAGGCCCAGAGAGGACATTCACTTGACCAAAGTCACTCAGTAACGGCCCCACTCTCAGGCCACCTTCCCAAGCATCCACAGGCCTCTGGCCCTTTAGCAGCAGCTTCTCTGGGGATTAGAGGCTGCGTGGATGTGCCCCATATGAGTGTCTAGGGCCTCGGCCCCCTGCAAGCTTCCAGAGAGCTTGTAGTTGCCTCCCCCGCCCCCGGGACCCTCACAGCCTGAGACTGCCAAGCACACCTGGAAGCAGGCACCTGGGCATAGAGATGCACCTGGGCCACGAGGGAGTCGGGAAAGAGGGTTCCCCCAAAAGCGAGACAAACCTAACTTCCATCTACTATCTTCCCCTGGGGCCCAGCCTGGCCATGGGAGGGAGGGGAGAAGGCCAGCGATCCCAGGCCCATATGGACGCTGCTCCCCAGACCACGAATTCTCAGGAGCAGGCTTGTGTACTTGGCAACAGAGGAGCCAAGTCTGGGGCCAAAAGTCCTCTCTGCAGGGGCCCTCGATCCCAAATACCTCAATTTACTCATTTGAGAAATAGGTACAGCCTCTTGCTCCCCAGGAGCTAAATACCTCAAGAGACAGGAGGGCACCATGACCTAATGCAAGGACCTGGAGCCAGGCAATCCAGGCTCAAATCACAGCTCGGCTATTTCCTAGCCACAATCTCAGTTCCCCTGTGTGTAAAATGGGTATGATAATAACAGTACCTGCTTCCTGGGAGGGCTGTGAAGACTGAAGGAGATAAGCCATGCAGAGTAACCAGCACCTAATGAGTACTCAATTAAATGCGAGTGATTACGACTGGTATTCTGGACCACAGACACATGGCTGCTGAGCCACCTCAAGGAGGCCTTCTGCTCCTCCAAAGGGAGGACACCCTGTCACTGCTCGAGCCATGCCTCAGGTCCACTGTGGACCTGAGATGGGGAACTGTGCCCAGAAGGTTAAACCACCAGCCCAGCTTCGCCCCTGGGGTTGCGTGCCAGGAATTGGGGAAAAGAGGCCAGAGAGGAGACAAGGTCAAGCTAAAGGAGGGAGTTTAGAAAGGGGGCTCCTGGGTACAGGTACTGGCCCTCCAGGCTTCCCCAAGGGCCTGAGCATTAGGAAGCTCAGGCTTCCAGAACATCTAGGCCCCTTGCTGGATGTTCTACATCTATGACTTTCTTTCTCACAACTCTGAGCAGCATTATTGTCCCCATTTGCAGACAGAGAAACTGATGCGGGGAGTGATCTGCGCAGGGTCACACAGTGAATCAGTGGCAGAGGGAGGATTAGAGAACTCCAGGTGCCTGACTTGTAAGTCAGGGTTCTTAGGGCCAGCCCGGCCCCTCCCAGAGCTTCTGACCCCACTCCCTTCCCACCTCTTGGGATTCTCTCTTACCTTGAGGCTGACATTGCTGGTGTTGCCCAGGTCCTGAGCCAGGTCAGGGCAGCTCTGGCCACCCCAGGGGCTAGGAAGGAAGCACAGGAAAGGGAATGAAGTAGCCTTCCCCCCTCCCACTCCCAGACTGGACTCTGGGGCCCTCCCCTACTTTTCTCAGGGCACATAGGCAGGCTGAGCTTCTGAAACCTTAGGAGTGGGGCAAGGTCTACACAGCAGCCTCCCCTCTGCTCCCTCCCCCAGCTGTCTACTCCCCAAATGAGAGGACAAACAGATGAGCTTGGGACAAGAGTGGGGACTAGGTCTATAGTAGAATCAGAATATAGAAAAAGGACAGCATCTCCATAGTTCAAAAGCTTGCCATGCGCTGAGGCCCTCTGGGGGCCAGGCTTAGCCTTAGATATGGTGCTCACGTGATCTCCTTTGCGCCTCAAGATAATCCTAGAAGGTGGATATTATGCCCCTATTTTTCAGATAAGGAAATTGAGGCCCAGAAAGATGAAGTGATTTGCCTGGAGTCACACAGCTGGTGAGCCTTGGAGTTAGGACACTAGGACCATCCCATTCCAAAGGCTGGTTGGACATCATGGCACTAATGAGGGCAAGCTGGGGAAGTGCCTTGACCGTCTCCCCCCGTGCATCCTGCCCCCAGTCCCGGGCAATCAGCAGGGATCAGAGAGGCCTGTTCCTTAGTGCTGGAGTCGCGTTCCCACATCTGGTAAGAACCGCGTCCAAAGGCACACGCATGGGCTGTATCATCAGGCTGAGCCGCTGAGCATGCGCAGTCCCTCCCCTGTCCTCCCAACCCCTGACTCACCAGCAGGCCAACCCTGCCTCCTCTCAAGTGCGGAAAGGGAGGGGCCATGCCACCTGGGCCCTATAGGGCAGGTTCTTGCCAAACCAGGTAATGGGAGAGGGCGTGTCTCCCTGCTGGGGTGGGCAGGGCAGTGGCAGGGTGTGGGTATCCCCTGGGGCACCCAGGCTTCCAGACTTTCCAGGGTGGCTAGGCCCTCCCCTCCCCCTTTCTCTTTGGGGTGATAGAACAGCACAAACCCCTCCTCTCCCTCTGCGCCTGGGGCTCAGGTACCCCACCCCTCCCACAGCTGCTAGAGAGAGCCGTGTCAGGATAAGATCAGAACAAATTGCCTAGTAACTACCTAGAGACACAACACCCCAGTGCCTGCGAGCACATTCCATGCGAGCACATTCCATGCTCTTTTCTGATACGGTGCCTGTGAGTCACTGGGGTCCTCTTCACTGTCCCCCTCCCAGCCATTCAGCTTTGCCACGCGGAGCCTTTTTCCTGCCACTCCGACGGTGGCTACCAGCAAATGGGCTCAGAGAGAGGAAGCAGTATGGGGACCAGACCAGTGGCAGCCAGGGTTAGGACGGAGCTCTGCCCCGCCCCCCACCGCCAGCTTGCAGTCCTGGAATCTCTCCCCGCAACAGAGCAGCCCAGTGCTGCAGGATATGGGCTCTGGAGTCAGACTGCTTAAGCTCATAACCTAGCCCCACCTCCTCCCAGCTGTGTGACTGGGCAGGTGACTTCACCACTCCGAACCTCCATTTCCACATCTGAATCACACGAACTACACTTGCCTCATAGCTCTGCTGTGAGGATTAAATGAGATAATCCAGGTAAGGCATGAAGCAAGTGTCAAATAAAGGTTTATTGTTACTACAGTCTGGGGTGACAGGGGAAATCGTCCCATCTGAGGGCAAACGCAGCGCGGTCTGAGGCACCTCAGGGGCCTGTCACGCTCATGACAAAGGGAATGAAGACCAGAGGGAAACTGGCCTGGGATGTGACAAAGTCCACAGCGGCAGGGGGTGCGCCTACGTTTGCCTTTAAACTGTCTCCGGAGAGGAAGTCATCCCCCCACCGCCGCCTGACATCAGGAATTCCAAAAGTTGTTTTAAAGTTTCAAAAGAGCGCAGGTTGTTTCTAAAAACCACATTCACAGTCATATATCCAAAATCGTAGTACACTGTCACATGTATGCTGTCAGACACTCATACACGCGTATTTGAACATTCACTACCCTCTAACACACACGCACGCACGCACGCGCACACCCCTAGAGCCCAGGGGGCCCCCTGCAGACCTCCTCCATCCCCCTCACCTATCCCGAGCTCTGGCCTCCTCCGGGATCCGCTTCTCCCCGCGCTCCCTCCGCAGCCCTAGTCTGGCCAAGCCGCGGGCCAGGCGCGCCCTCAGCCCCGCGTGCGGCTCGGCCATGGCAAGGGCAAGGACCCGGGCTCCCGGCCACCACAGCGCTCCGGGGCCACGGGGGCCACCCGGATCCGCTCCTCTCGGCTCCTCCGCAGAGAAACGCCTTCTCCGGCCCGCCCCCTTGAACAAACAGCCGCCCCGCCCGCAGTCCGTTCGGGCGGGGGACTGACCCCGAGGCCGCCCTTGCCCCAGGACATGGGGTGCGTTCTGCAAGGGTCGGCACCGCCTGAGCCCCACTTCTCCTCCCCGCTCTTGCCGTGCTCTCCGCATGGACTGCGCTACTTCTCTAGGCCTCGGGAGGCTCCAGGGGCACACCGCGTGCCGGCGGCCCCCACGGTGGCCTTGCACGAGGTGGGCGGGAAGGAGGAACCTCGGGCCAGCGGGGGCAGCGAAGCGGCGCTGAACCAGGGGTCTCTCTCCCCCCACCCCCAGGAGGAGGGGCTAGAACGCAGGGGCGGGGTCAAGACCGGAGGGGGCAAGGTCTTGTCGAGTGGGTGGGCCCTTGACCTAGTGGTTGGCCTATGGCACAGGGCCAAAGGGAGGACGGGGTGGGCTTTACACCAAGACCTCAATTACTGGGCTGAGGAGGCCGAAGCTGACCCTGCAGTTGCCTGGACGCCGTGGGCTCCTGAACTTTCTCTCGCGCGCACCTGGAGGGCGTAAGACTGAGCGTGAAGATCGCTCAGTCTCCTGCGGGGAAGCAGTTCTCATACCCACGGGGGCGCGAACAGAGCCCCTTGCTGGAACGGTTATGAATGGACGCTGACCTCCTTGTGTTCCTGCCCCGCCACCCCCACGGTGATTAGATCCTGGCATGTACAGAGGGAGAAGCACACCCCACCGGCCCATGGAAGGGAGTACCAGCGAAGCAGGCACACCGGCTTCCTAGGAACTGAGAGGAAAGTGATGGGGAGCAGCAGACGTACATCTGGGCAGGTGCTGGAACACTTGTTCAGGAAAGAGAGCAATGTGCCCAGTGTTTGGCAGCACAGTCTGTACCATGCTGAGTCCCAGAAGGCTGGACCACCCACTGGCAAGCTGAGATGGGAGGGCCAGGACCAGGTCAGGGAGCAGGACCCAAATCCAGCTGGATGTGGATGGCTGCCAGCGCCCACCCCATGAGTGGGCATCACAGGCTCTCTCTGGGTGCGTTCCCTGACCTGCTTCCAGGTGAGGTGTTGAACCTGACAGATACACAGTGGCTTCCCCCTCCGCCGATGAAGTCCCGGAGGCCTCAACTTGTCACAAAGAAAATCTTTTAATTGCTCTGCTCCTGCCCTCTCCCCAGGGCA
This sequence comes from Mellivora capensis, assembly GCA_004024625.1. Classification (NCBI taxonomy): domain Eukaryota; kingdom Metazoa; phylum Chordata; class Mammalia; order Carnivora; family Mustelidae; genus Mellivora; species Mellivora capensis. Next base: position 89,386 of record PISX010001805.1, on the reverse strand, counting down.
GTCCTAGCACCAGGGCTCAGGCTGGCTGCCCGCACTTTCCCCCAGATGCCAAGGACGCCTTGACCTTTTCCAGATCCCAGCCTGTCTGCCTCTCTGATGGCAGCGCCACGAGATTTAGGGCTTCCTAGTGCCATCGGGCAAGGCAGGCAAGAGACGCCAGGGACAGGTGGGCGTGAGCTAGGCGGCGAGGCTGTGGCACGTGCAGGCGGTGGTGCAGCTTCAGGTGAACGTGCTGGGTGAAGCGCCGGGGACAGACACTGCCCCGGAAGGGCTGGGCCCCCCAGTGCAGGTGCAGGTGGGTCTTGAGGTTGCTAGAGTTGCTGAAGCGCTTGTGGCACATCTGCTGAGAATGGGCAGGTGTCAGCTCCGACCGTGTGGCTGTCTCCAGATCTCTGCTCCCACTCCCCATCCTGGACACCCCTCCCCTACACCACCACCACCACCACCTCCCTGTGCCTGCCCAGACACCCCCCGCCCCATGATTTCTCCTGGGACGCACAGTGTCTGGCACATTGGAGCCAGGCAGACCTGGGTTAGTATCATGATTCTTACTCCCCGTGTGACCTCGCATAGGTGACATCTCCTATCTGAGCCTTGTTCTCCTTATTGGTAACATGTGACTATTAATACCTAACCTCATAAGTATGATGGACCGAATGAGATCATCACACAGGCCCCTTACGCATGGGCCTACAGCCTTCGTGGGCGTCATTAACAAACATTTACTGGGAGCTGCCACATGCCAGGAATTGGGTCTCACAGAGTCTTCCCCGGGACCCTGGAGAAGCATGACTCAGTCCTAGTGTAACTCCTCTATTACAGTGAGAAAGCAGCAGCTCAGAGGAGGAGGGCCACTAGCCAAAGGTCACACAAGCTGGAGGGAGAGCTGGGATCTGTACCCAAGTAGCCCAGACTTAGAACCACGATGCTTCTTTCATGCCTGGGGAAAGAATTCCTGCTGTTCTGAATTCCCTAGGGATGTATCAGGACTCAGAGCAAGAAGGAGCTAACACCCAGCTGCTGTTATCTGTAGCGTTTGCATACTTCGCATGCACCAGACCTTCTACTTCTCCAGCAACCCTGGGAAGGTTACCGGAATCCACTCCCTGGGACCTCCCAGCTTTATTATCCTCCTCTCTTAGAAACACATCTCTAGTCCTTGCTCCAGGCCTAGGGAGGAACCTCCAGGTTTACATTCTGGCCCTTCCAGGCTGACAGGGGTCATCGTTACCTCCCTCCGCCTCCCTCACTGCCTCCACCCTTGCCTTCAGTCCTGTTTCCACTTGCTCAGGAGCACTGGGGAGAGGAGGCTACAGGGGCCACCTGTCCAAGAGCCTGGAACTACTCACCAGCCTGCAGGAGTACAGGGAAGGGGAAGTAGGGTCTCACCAGGCATTCATGGGGCCGCTCCCCCGTATGCACCAAGTGGTGCTTCTGCAGGTGGGCGAGCTGGGTGAAGCTCTTCCGGCACAGGCCACATTGGAAAGGGCGCTCCCCACTGTGCACACGCAGATGGACCTGAGCCAGGTGTGGGAGAAAGGCTGCCAACTGCCCGGAAGCCTCCAGCAGGTCCTGGAATCCCATCTAAGTCTCTCCCCACATCCCCACAGGACCCCTATTTGGCATCAAGATTTCTCAGTGCCCTCACTGTCCTATCACTGCCTTCATGGCCTCTCTTCCATTTTTCAGGATGTCCTCACTCTTTCTGGTGCCCTGTGGGCTGGGAGGGGACAGTAATCAGAAGGCTAGGTGAGGGATAGCCCACGTATATCTATCCTGAGCAGTGCCGCTCCAAGTGTGGTCCACAGGGGCGCCTGGGTGGCTCAGTCAGTTAAGCAACCAACTCTTGGCTTCAGCTCAGGTCGTGGTCTCAGGGTCGTGAGATCAAGCCCTTCATCGGACTCTATGCTTAGCACAGAGTCTGCCTGGACTCTCTCTCTCTCTGACCCTTCCCCCTGCTCTCTCTCTCTCTCTCTCAAATAATCTTTTAAAAAACATTTATTTAGGGGTGCCTGGGTGGCTCAGTCATTGAGCATCTGCCTTCGGCTTAGGTCGTGGTCCCAGGGTTCTGGGATCGAGCCCCACATTGGGCTGCCTGCTCAGTTCTTGTGTTCTTTTTCTCACTGTGTCTCTGTCAAATAAATAAAATCTTTTACATTAATTGATTAATTTAAAACTTGTATTTATTTATTAGAGAGAGAGCGAGCAGGAGCAGAGGGAAGAGACAGAAGGAGATGGAGAAGCAGGCTCCCTGCTGAGCAGGGAACCCCGCCCCCCAAGCTGGGTTTGATCCCAGGACCCCAGGATCATGACCTGAGCCGAGGCAGACGCTTAACCAACTGAGCTTCCCAGGTGCCCCCTAAAGCAAATAATCGTAGGAAAAAAAGTGTGATCCACAGACCAGCAGCATCAGCACCACCTGGGAGCATGTGGAAAATGCAGATTCTCAGGCCTTGCCCCAGACCAGATGAATCCAAAATCTCTAGGGCTGGGACCTAGGAATCTGCATGTTTCCCAGCTCTCCAGGTTTGAGTCTCATTAAAGCTTAAGAACTCACACCCTGGAGGACCTCGAGGGGCCCTTCCTCAACTTCAGTGTGGCCAGCGCGAGCAGAGAGCCCCGTCTCTGCTGACACACAGACAAGGGCCCTGGTGCCCCCGCCCCAGGCGATGTGGATGACAACGCCCACAGCGATGCTTTGTAGGGTACAAAAGGCTGGTTGTCAGGTCATCAGGTCCATGCTCTAGACTCACTAAAATCTACCCACTCCCCCACTGGACCCTCAAACAAATAAGCAAGAGGAGGCTTAACGGGAGATCCAAAAAGATAGGTGTTCAGGAAAGGGCTTTGCACTAGACCTTGAGAGGCTACTATCAAGGCCCAACTTCACCCTGAAGTCCAAGTGACCTCGGACAAACCTTTCCTTCAGTTTCCCCCTTTTTTGACTGAAATGAGATGCTCTCAAAGACAGTGTCTTAGGGTGGAGAGGACTTTGGTGGCCATCTTGTCCTGCATCCCCTTTCTGCAAACACGACAGTGAGGGGTCCAGTGAACCAGCCCAGTTCACAGCCTGGGGGCTGCCCAGAAGTTGCTCCGGCTTTTGGGTCCTTGATTCCAGAAGCAGGATAGGAGGGGGTCATGGAAGGATGCTGAGGGGAGCAGTGGAGCCCGGGAGGCGGATACCTTGAGGTTGGAGAGCTGCCCGAAGTTCTTCCTGCACACGTTGCACTCGTACAGGATTTTGCCGTTCTCTTTCTTCAGTGGGTAAGGCAGAGCTGTGGTGCCTGGCCGGGAGCCTGTGGGTGCCCGCCTTGCTGGAGCCGCCCTGCCCACGAGCTTTGGCCCGGGGGAGAGAGTCCTGGCAGTTCCAGGACCTCGATCCCAGGCCGGGGAAGGTTGGCTTTGGCCAGAGGCTTGGGAGGCCCCTGGGTAAGGATACAGGGTCTCCCTCTGGGCAGCGGGGTGCCCAGCCTCATTGACACTCATCGGCAAGCTGGTGGCATAGGAGGGGTCTGGGGGCAGCATGAGGAGGGGGGGACATTGGACAGAAGGTAGGGCCCCATAGGTGAACAGGTGAGGTGGGGGCAGAAGTGGATACCCGGGATAGAAGGGGTAGAGGCAGAATGGGAGTTCTTCCGAGATGGGAGTAGACAGTGGGCAGGAGCAGATGGCCAAGGGCCTGGGGCTCTTCCTGTTCTGCCAGGGGACTGGGGAAGAGCCGGTGTGAGGTGAGAGGGATGGGCAGAGGGCCCCCTCGCCAGCTCTTTCCTGTTGGCCTCCCCTCTTGTCCCTGCTCGCAGGGTACTTGGCTGTGAGTTTCTCATCATCAGTGGAGCCGGCCTGCAGCCCTGGTGGCTGGTGCTCTGAGCAGGAAAAGAAAGACGGTCAAGGCCCAGCAACCTGGTGGAAAGTTCTGCTCCCCATCTATCTGGCCCGCTAGCTAGCTGGAGGTGGGGCAGCACTGCCAGCCTGCTGGATGACTCGGACAGAAGTTTCCCTTCTCGGGGCCTCCCTGGTCTGCACTTGCTGACAAAAGCTAGTGTTTATGCAGCACTCAACCGTCTTAGGGAGAGAAAATGATTTGAGAAGCTTATTAGACATCCAAGTGGAAAAGTCAGGTAGGCAGTTGGATGAATCGGTTTGGAGTTTGGTTGGTTGGTTGGCTGGTTTAGAGTTGAAAAGAGAGGTGCAAGCTGAAGACATATGTCTGGGTGCCTGGGGCCCTGCCTGATGAGACCACCGAAGGGTCAGCTAGATCTGCTGTGTCCAAAATGGGTAGTCACTTGACACATGTGACCCCATTTCAATTAATTAGTATAAGTACAATCAAAAACAGCTCCTCACTCACATTAACCACAGTTAAAAGGCTCAGGAGGTATGGTAGCAAAGAGCACAAAAATAGATGAGTGTCCCTCATTGCAGGAAGTTCTATCAGACCGTGCTACTCTCCAGGAAGTGGACAAGAGAGGAGAGGAGGGAAAGAAGAGGAGCGAGGAGACCAGAGCAGGGGAGGGGAGGGAAGAAGGCTCTGGACTGAGTTCCAGAGCATGGGATTATTTAGGAGGTTAAGTAGAGAGGAGCTAGCAAGGGAGACGGAGATGCAACAGCCAGGGAGAAGGGAGATAAGCTAGGAGGGACGTCAAATGAAATACTGAAAAGAAAAAAATGCCACAAAGTAGACTGTCTGCTTGGATCCTTGTTTACTCACTCAGCCAACCTCGCTGAACTGCTTCACTCTGTGCTCAGTGCTAGGGAAATGCGGGACGTGGCTGCATGGTTCCCACCCTCCCAAGGTCACAAATGTGCAATGAAAAGGTGCATTACAGTGCAACAAATAAATCTAGAACAGCTCCTGCACTCCTGCAAGAAGCAACTGGCCTCAGCGATGTGGCCGAAGTCACAGAGCCAGAAAGGGCAGAACCAGGACTCCACCTCCGCTCGCTGGCTCCCAGTCCGCGCCCCTGTCCTATAATAAGGACCCCTCTCCCTCACACATTCTAGGCCGACAAAGCGCCATCGTCAATGCCTGGGTCTTTGGCTCCACGTACTCCAGATTTCCCTGCCTGAGAAAGCCCCTGTCCCCCGCCTGTGGCTCAGGTGTCGCTCTGAAACCACCCCCCCTCCCCCACCAAGGCTAGGACTCCAGGCCAAAATGTGGAAGTAAAACGTGCCTGAGGCTCTGTCCTCATCGGTGACACTGGGTCCCCTCCCTTTCCTGTCCTGGAACCTAGGAGTCCTCTCCCGCCTCCCGCCTCCAGCCAGGTGCAGCCCTCTGCCCTGGGCTTACTTGTGCTCAAGACGTCACTTCTGAGACTCTGCGGAGCTGTACTCAGCTGCAGGGTCCACAGGTACAGGTCCAGGCCCTGGGGGGCTGGTGCCAGTGGCAAGGGGCGCAACCAGCTGGCCCAGGATAAGCCACGGGAGTCCACTGTGTCAGAGAGTGGCCTGCAAGCTGAGAAGACCTGGAGGGCAGGAGGCAAGGGGCTTCGGGGTGTGGGTCTGGGGCACCTGTGTCCCCGGGGTGGTTCCAGCTCTAATTTGATTTCCGAAAGGAGAAGAAAAGCTAAGAGCTGCCCTCTACCACGTCTGTCACTCAAATGGCTTCCCCAACCTTCAACTGAAAATTTCTTTCCTCAGGGACTTTCATGCCCATCCCAGGATTGCCCTCCTCCTCCCTTCTAGAACCCCTCACTAGCCATGTGCTCTCTCCCACCCTCCCTTTCTGACTACTCTGGCCCCACTGGGTCTGACACCATCAACTGTGCTTTGAATGGAGCCAAGATGAACTTGGAGAAAATCATCATCAAAGACTGAAAGCCCCCAAGGTGGCCCTGGGTTCCCCTTCTGCTAAGGCCCAGACCACATGCTAAGCCAAGCATCCCACAGGCCCCATCCCTTCTGACACCCCACAGGAGGAGTCCAGCCCCTGGGGCCTGGGAGAGGACTTCTGGCGCCTCAAGGGCCCATTGCCACGATGAGCTGGGTGGAGTAGGGATGCCCAGGACCAGGGAACAATGGGAATCTGGTTCCTTCAGATTTTTCCCCACTCCATCCTGACATCCTCTCCCTTCCATAATCAGGCTGACCTCAAAGAGGGGGTGCTGGGATCCCTCCTTACCTGGTCACTTTGGCAGAGCTGGAAGTCCAGGCTGGAGGACAGGGAGCCCCCTGTCTGCCCTGGAGGCTGAGCCTTGTGGCAACAATGCAAGTCTGGAGCAGATTCCCCCTTCATGCCCTCACTACCTGGAAAGACAGGTCAGTCCCCGGTGAGCAGGAAAGACCTCCAAAGAGGAGCCTGGCTTCTAGAGCTGGCCCTTCCACCAAGCCATCATGTGACTTGAGCCAGTTGCTGCCCCTCCTGGTCCACGAGGGGTGGACAGGTTGCAAGGACTTGTACTGACATATAGAGGCCAGTGACAGCTCTCTTGGTAGGCGCCGGAAGAGGACTGAATGGAGATACTCAGAGGTGAGGAGAAGAGCTGGCCTTATCCTCATCCCTAGGGAAGAGGAGGATAGAAAGGAAGATCCTCATGGAGGTTACTTCTAAACGAACTCAGAGACCTGAAGTAACATTCCAGATTTCCTGGAGAATACCAGGAATTGAGAAGCCGCTCCCTTCCATGCTGGGAAAGGCTTCTGCCTCCGTGACTCTTCCAACCACAGCCTCCCCACCAGTGGGTGCCCCTGCACCCTCGATCATCCACACGACTTTTCTGGGCAGCTGAGGAACCCTTAGGGCCCTGCCACCCAGAATGCCCAGGCTCAGCTACCTCAGCAGGAAGAGTCCAAAGGAGTAGGCCAAGAACCTTCTGGGTCCCCTGATTGGCCTGACAGGAAGATGCGCTAATTCCTCTGCTGCCGACTCAGCCAGCGCCCCCCTCTCCACCTTCTCTCACTGCAGGCCACACAGCACAGGGACCACTTCAGCTCAACAAGTGATCCAAGGTTCCTTCCCATTCTCAGGAGTCGCGAGTCTCTTCTCCAGCGCACCTGGGACCCTAGCACATTGCTTCGGGTCTCTCAGCCTTCCAAAACCCAGGCTCCTTTTTCTCTTCCCAGACTCCTCCCAGCCCTGCCCAGCAGAGGCTTGTCACCTGCCTGCACGAGGCTTATCACCTAGTTCTGCCCAGGTTCCCTCTGGGGGATGCAAGGAAGTGGGCAGGGGCCCCAGGGAGTGTGAGAGATGACAGGAAGGTGTTACACTTGAAGTCGCCACAAATAGGAAGAAGGGCGTAGGCGGGCAGGCCAGGGGTGGGGGGGACCCTGCAGGACCTGGTAAGAGGGAGCCACCCACCAGCCCTCACCCACCTGTGGCAACTCCACAGGACAAGGTGCTGATTTTGGACCACCTGGGCTGGGGCTACTGGAAGGTCAGCGTGGGGGGCTGGGGGGTAGGGGAGTTGCTATGTCTGGTTCTTAGAGAATCCAGATGGTTGAGTCTAAGAGGTACAGAGCAGGGCTGAAAGGCTGAAGCTGGGCTCCCTCTGGAGGTGGGGGCCCAGCCGAGATAGAGGCAGGTAGTGGTGATGATGGTGAAGACAGTGATGGTGATGCAGGGACAGGAATGGGCACAGGCACGATAAAGCAGGTAACCCAGAAGGACATGGGGTATAGAGAGTAGGAATCTGGTGCCACAGAGCAGAGGCCCACGAGGCAGCAGATATACCTTCCTCTTTCTTGTCCCAACTCTGGTCTGCCTATCCCAAGAGCCTTTCTCTAGTCCAAATATAGCACAGAGGTCCTAACAGGGACAAGAGGAAATTCAAGGACATTGCAAAATGCTTGTAGGGCATGACGAGATAGCAAAAGGGAAGCTCCGTTAACTAGGAAGCAGATTTTTTTTTAATTTTAAATTTTTTTTATTTTTTATAAACATATAATGTATTTTTATCCCCAGAGGTACATGTCTGTGAATCGCCAGGTTTACACACTTCACAGCACTAACCATAGCACATACACTCCCCAATGTCCATTACCCCACCCCCCTTTTCCGACCCCCCGACCCCCAGCACCCCTCAGTTTGTTTTGTGAGATTAAGAGTCACTTATGGTTTGTCTCCCTCCCAATCCCATCTTGTTTCTTTTCTTGTTTTCCTACCCCCCCCCAACCCTCCATGTTGTATCTCCGCTCAGGAAGCAGATTTTTAAGCCAAGCAAGTTCATTATTTCTATGAACAAGAAAAGGTGCATCATTTCTAGAGACTCAAATTCTGCCCAGTGGGTGTGTCTGTGTCACACAATGTCTGGCACTGTGTGACACACAGCCCCAACCAGTCATCAGACTCCACCCAGCCATTCCATCTAGGTGGCCTGGAGCACATGGGGACATCTTGGACCATCTGCCATGGGCCAGGGCATGTTATCAGTGTTTCCCTGCCCACCCAGCCCCTGGCTGCTGACCACCTCCACTGTGGCCACCATCACTTTGTATCCCACATAACGGACTCCTGCATGTCTGGGAGTGTCTCAAGGACAGGGATCATTGTCTATGCATTTTTGTTTCCCATGCAGACATCTGTTGGATTTTCTGTATGCCCAGCTTGGGGAGCTTTGCCCTGACATGAGTCTGGGGGGAGGCAGAAGGTGCCTCCCACTATAAAAGCCAAAATAATAAATAAAATCTTTTAAAAAAGTAAAAGCCACAATGGCCACACACTTAATTCCGACCTCTCACTCCAGCACATGATGTAGACACATGACATGGACTAGGCTGACTGGATGTCCCTGTCCAGATGGGATCAGAAGTCAGTGGCCCTGAAGTGACAGGTTCGTGGAGAGTCCACTCTGCACAGGATGCCACATGGGCTTCTGGGGCGGCAGAGGAGAGAAAGGGGTTCAGAGAAGGTGGCAGAATCTTCTCGAGGCTGATTCTGAGGTGTGTGGTCCTGGGACTCCCAGCCTCCCCTGACCCAGCCTGTTCTCCAAGCCTGCCTCTGCAGCCTTTCCAGATATTGTGAGTTTTCCCAACAACTTTTAAATGAATTGCTTTTCCTAAATCCTACTGAAAGGGTTTCTATAGCGTAAACTGAGAATACTGCATAATATATGCCCAGAACAGAAGATGAAGCCACAGGCTTCGGGCTGGAAGAGTCAGGGATCTGAGTGGTGACTTAGCTGTACAGACAGCTTCCTGCCTTTCCCGGATCAGCGGAGGAGCTCCTCCCACAGCACCCCCTGAAGTCTTGATCCACCCAAACTCCATGCACCAAAAGCCAGGGCCTTCCAGCCTCCAAGGCCACAGGCCTGCCTCCCTTACCTCCTTGCTGGAATCACAGGGGAGCACCCACAGAAGCCCTCAGTCTCATCTCCCAAGGAGGAGTCACACACACGATTGGCTCTCATCTTCCACCTGCCAATTCCACCTTCTCCTGGCATCACACTCTGCTCCCAACTCTCAAAAAAGTCTGGATAACCTCTTGATTAGAAACAAAAAGGGAATTGGCCTTGGAGATTTCTGGATCTCCAATCCCTGAAAGGCCTGGCTAGGAATGTCCTGGGAGGTGGGCTGAGGACACAGTCCCTCAAGTTCCTGCCCCAAACAGCCTTGACCTGTCAACCCCTTCCTTGCTCCCATCTCTTGGGACCTGCTAGGTCTTCTGTCCTGTCAGCCTCTGGGTCCACTATGATGTCATTAGCCCAACTGTGATGTCGCTATGTCTGACATCCCTGGGGTGGATGACACAGGCAGAGGACCACAGCCACTTAGCCAGGGAACCTGCACAGATGCCTGGACTCAGGCTGAGCCAAGTCCTCAGGGAGCAGAGGGAGTTGGGGAAGTGCTTGTGGAAGGGAAATAGGATTCGGGGCCTTCCGAGGTCAGTGGGAGACACCAGAGAAGACTCTGACAACAGCTGGAAGGCTGGGCAGGGGTCATCAGGCTCCCAGCTCATGCACACTTACTTTTTCCTCTTTTTGTGAACAACAAAACAAAACATAATGAGGGTAAACATTTCAAACAGCAGAGAATAAAAAGACAAAAATGGAGGCTCCCCTCCTTTGCAATATCCCCATGGCCAGTGTGAATTTTTTGGTGTTTATCCTTCTAGACATTTATGTATGAACTTACAAACAAGTAAATGAACTTTTTTATTTTATTTCTATACAACATGGATTACACCATACATATACTGTTGTGCAGCTCTCTCTATCCAACTGTCTGTTGTGGCCATCATTTCATGCAGAACATACACTGCTGCCTTCTGCTTTTTCCTGACAATATCGTGTTCCTCTGAAGGGATGGACAAACTATGTGGCATTCCTGTGTTGTGGACTCCCAGTTTTATCCTGTTCCATGCAAGACTGGAAAAGACCTTCATATGGAAATAATATGTGGAGTGATTCAGAATATTAGCTTTGCTGGACTTAATCCCAGCTCTGTGACCTTAATGGCAAGTCACTTAACCTCTCTGTGCCTCTTTCTTCATCTGTCAAATGAGGATAATAATAGTATTTGCTTCACAGCGTTCTTTTGAGAAATCCTCAAGTTAATTCATGTAAAGCTCTTAGAATAGTGCCTGACCCAAAGAAAGCACTTGACAAATGTGGATTAATGTTAGTATTGTACATTAATCTTTGCCTAGTTAGGCAAGTATCTGCAAGTCAGCTTCCTAATAGTGTTAAAGTGACAAATGTTCCTGATTCACTTTGGAAGATCAGAATTTGAGCATCAAACCTGGAAAGATTAACTACATTCCATTTTATTCCTTAGCCCCTAGTTGGAGAACACTGTACTCACCCAATGCTGTTCTACCCCCCCACACACACACACACACGCCATTCTGCACACCACGGTAATTATAGCTTTTGGCATTTGGGTGCTCACCAGGTGCCAGGAACACTGCCAAGCATTTTGACATGTTTTGCTTAACTCAATCAGCACAATGAACCTCCAGATGAATGCTTTTATTCCCGTTTTACAGGCAAGAAAACTGAAACTCAGAGAAAGAAAGTGACTGACTCAAGATCACATGCCCCAAGGTTGGGACTGCCATGTCCCAGAGAGGAAGGAGATTTCAAGGAAGAATTGCTAGGGGGACACCTTGAGGATGTAAAAAGAGCCACCGGTGTGGTACAATAGAGTCTGTATTCCTTTCAGGACTATGAAACTGTGTCTCAGGCGTTGTACTAGTCACTAGGAATATCACGCATGGAAATATGACCTAGACCCTGGAAATTCACAGCTCGGTTATCAGAAGGCTTGTTGGATGCTGCTGAAATAGAAAGTGGGATGCAATTCTCAGGACTTATTATTACTAGAATAGGCACACTCTACTCTGGGCTTTGAGTTGGTTCATGCAGTGAGAGAGAGAAACAATGGAACCACAGGCAAATGCCCTACTTCCTCTTTGAAAACCTCAAAAGCTTCTCCAATCCACAACCATGGCCACCGCCAACCTTGAGGCCAGCCAGCTGAGCTCCCGGCTGGCTCAGTGCATGGGTCCTGAAGCTTTGTTTTTCATGGATACTTTTGAAGGAAACCAGCTAAGGAATCTAAGTCAAGAGGGGATCTGGGACTGTCATTTGGTTCAGAGGGTTAAGCAGCTGTGTGGGTGACTCTGGACAGGGTTAAGGGTGGTGAGCTCCATGCTCTCACCTCACTCTGCTCTGTGGTTGACACCTCCTACCCCTGCCCGACACCCACTTATCTCATCTCCCTGGACAGTCTGTCAAATGCAATGAGTTCGTTTTGGCTTCACACCCTAGGGCGGGGAGATCCTGAGATAGGGTGCACCAGCTTTCACATCTGCAGAAAGGGCCTCAAGACTCTTGTATCTTCCCCTGCACCCACCTGTGACCTTCCAGGTGGGTGCAGGGGAAGATACAAGAAATTAAGAGATGTCTTCAAACAACATGTGCATTCATTCCACCCATCCTCTCATCTTAATCATTCCAAGAGGATCGGAGGCAAAAAAAAAAAAGGTCACGTGCACTGGATTCAAATCCAGTAGGACTGATATACTCTTAACCACGATAGGTAGCAATGCTACCTATCATGCACATGGATGTCCTTTGCACCCTTGTAGGAAATGGAACAACTGAAGTCCACCTATCCACTATTAGGAGAATGCTACATATTATGTGCATCCATGCAACAAAATACTGTGCAGCCAGGAAAAGCCAAGGGGTACATTTACCGAGTGACTCCCACATGCTAAACCACTTGACAGTCACCTCATTTAATCTTCTGCAAAATCTTTCAAGGTTTAAAAAATAAATCTTCTACAGTAAGAATTACTAATGTCCCCATCTGACTCTTGATCTCAGGTCCATGAATTTGAGCCCCTCACTGGGTATAGAGATTACTATTTTAAAATGTATGTATACATATATATAATAAAAGACAAGTGTTGGCAACAATGTGGAGAAGCCAGATGCTCCATGGACTGAACCAGCCAGCTTCCCCTTATTATACATATATTTTTTAATTACAACTATCCTAATGCTCCTTCGAACATGTACATACAGGTGCTTGTTTGAATACCTGTTTTCATTTCTTAGAGGTATATGCCAGAAGGGGAACTTCTGGGTCATACGGTAATTCTTTGTTTAACTTTTTGAGAAACCACTGAACTGTTTTCCACAGCAGCTGCACCATTTTGAATTCCCACCAACAATGTCTGAGTTCCAATTTCTCTACAACTTTCCCAACACTTATTTTACTTTTATTTTTAATTGCAGCTACTCTTTCCTTTCTTGGTAGAATCCTTTGAAGCACAAACATTTTTAATTTTATAAAGTCTATTTTCTTCTATTTTTTACAGTAGCAAAAAATAAAGGAGTTCAGATGTCCATCAACAAATTAATGGATAAATTGTGGTTGTATAAACATGCAGTTGAATATTATTCATGCATTAAAAAATGAATGAAGTACTGATACATGCTACAATGTGAATACATCTCCAAAACACTATGCTAGGTGAAAGAAATCAGACACAAAAGGTCACACGTTATATGATTCCATTTATATGAAGGTCTAGAATAGATAAATCCACGGAGATGGCTGACTGGTCATTGTCAGCGGCCAGGGGAAAGAGGGAATGGAGAGAAATTGCTTAATGGATAAGAGATCTTACTTTGGAGTTATGGAAATGTTTTGGAACTAAATACAACTGATGGTTGCACATTATGAATGTGTTAAATGCCAGTGAATTGTTCACTTTAAATGGGTAATTTTTTTAAAAGATTTTATTTATTTATTTATTTGTCAGAGATAGTGAGCACAGGCAGAAAGAGTGGCAGAGAGAGGCAGAGGGAGAAGCAGGCTCCCTGCTGAGCAAGGAGCCTGGTGCGGGACTCGATCCCAGGACGCTGGGATCATGACCTGAGCCAAAGGCAGCCACTCAACCAACTGAGCCACCCAGATGTACCTAAATGGGTAATTTTATGTGATGTGAATTTTTTTTAAGTTTTATTTATTTATTTGTCAGAGAGAGCACAAGCAGGGGGAGCAGCAGGCAGAGCGAGAGAGGAGCAGGCTCCCCACTGAGCAGGGAGCCCATGGGATCCAGGACTCAACCCGGGACCTGGGGATATGACCTGATCTAAAGTTAGATGGGTAACCAACGAAACCACCCAGACATCCCAGAATTTTATTGTGTTTAAACATGTGAAAAGACAACTCACAGAATGGGAAAAAATATTTTCAAATCATATATCTGATAAGAAATTTGTATCCAGAGTACATCAACAACCCTTATAACTCAATAAGAAAGGACAAATAGGGGCGCCTGGGTGGCTCAGTGGGTTAAGCCTCTGCCTTCGGCTCAGGTCATGATCTCAGAGTCCTAGGTTCGAGCCCCACATAGGGCTCTCGGCTCGGCAGGGAGCCTGCTTCTCTCTCTCTCTGCCTACCTCTCTGCCTGCTTATGATCTCTGTCTGTCAAATAAATAAATAAAATCTTTTTAAAAATAAAAAAAAAGAAGGGACAAACAACCCAACTAAAATGGGCAGAAATGTTCATGCAGACACTTCTTCAAGGAAGATATACAAATGGCCAGTAAGAATATAAAGAAATGTTCACGGGGTGCCTGGGTGGCTCAGTGGGTTAAAGCCTCTGCCTGTGGCTCAGGTCATGATCCCAGGGTCCTGGGATCGAGCCCCGCATCGGGCTCTCTGCTCAGCAGGGAGCCTGCTTCCTCCTCTCTCTCTCTGCCTGCCTCTCTGCCTACTTGTGATCTCTGTCTGTCAAATAAATAAATAAATAAAATCTTTAAAAAAAAAAAAAAGAAATGTTCAACATCACACACCATTAGGAAAAAGCAAATCAAAACCACTATGAATGCTGTTTTGCTCCCCCTAGGATGGCTGTAAGTTTTTTAAATGATTTATTTATTTTAGAGAGAGAGAGAGAGAGAGCACAAGCAGGAGGAGCAGAGGGCAAAGGAGAGAAACTCTCAAGCAGACCCTGCACTCCACCTGGAGCCTGACCCAAGGCTTGATCCCATGACCCCGAGACCACAATCCCAGCCAAAACCAAGAGTCTGACCCTTAACTGACTGTACCACCCAGGGGCCTCCCTCTCCCTTTTTTTTTTTTTTTTTTTTTTTTTTTTTTTAGTGGGAGAGGAGCAGAGAGAGAGAGAGAGAGAATCCCAAGCAGGCTCCACACCCAGCATGGGTTAAGTTAAACAGAGTTACCATATGACCCAACATTTCTACTTAGAGAGATACACCTAAGAGAATTGAAAACATATGTCCATACAAAAGCTTGTGCCCACATTTTCATAGCAGCATTAGTTATAAAACTAAGAAGTGGAAACAATCCAAAAATGCATGAACTGATGCACAGATAAACAAAATGTGGTATATTCATACAAAGGGATATTCTTCAACCATAAAAGGAATGAGGTGTTTACACGTGCTACAATTCGAACACTGAAAACATTATGTGAAATGAAAGAAAGAAACCAGTCACCAAGGTGACATACAATTCCACTTATGTGAAATGTCCAGAACAGGCAAATCTATGGAGACAGAAAGTAGATTAGTGGTTGCCTAGGGCAGGGGACTTTGGGGGCAAATGGGGAGTGTCTACTTTTAGTAATGGAGATATTCTAAAATAGATCATGGTGGTTGCACAACTCTGTGAATACACGAAAAACCAATGAATTACACACTTTAAATGGATGAATTACAAAATCTATGTATTGTATCTTAAAGTTGTTAAGAAAAAGAAAAAAATGAGTATACTCTTATTTTCCTGACATTGGGATGTCTTCTTGGAGTTTCCCATAAATGCCTCCTGCGGGAAGGGCAGCTCCAAGAAATGAGTCCTCGGTGAAGTCTCCATTAAAACCTACGTGTCAGCATCCCCGCATCATCAATCTAAGGGTGAGCAAAATCAGGTTCTGGACAGAATAATTCAAGGCACAGACTCTGCACTGGCAGAAATGGTGGTGGAAATACTGATTTGGCATCCACAGCCCTTGCTTCCTCCAAGCGTGCCTTCCTGTACTGCACAAGTGGACACAGGTGGAACATGGGGTGGGGGACTACATTTCCCAGACTCCCTTGCAGCTAGGACTCTGGTTGTGTGAATATGGTTCTGTTCTACTCCATTTGGGTAAAATTTGGAAGGTAAAAGTGAAGAGGTCAGCCATTTTTGCAACAGTGTCTGCACGGTTGAGATTAGGCATCGTTTTGGGTTTTTTTTTTTTCTGGTAGATGTCTATCAATTTATGTTGAATGAAAAAGTGAAGCTGGCAAAGAGGAGGAAGAGTTCTAGGCAGAGGCTTGGAGGCAGGACACAGCTTAGCTCTTCTGGGTTCCGGGTTCTTGCATCTCCTGTTCTTCCTTCAAGAAACACAATAATCTCTTCTAGGTCTTGACCCCTTACAAATGCTTTCATGCCCCTCATAGCCTGTTAATATCACAACAGCCCAGTGAGTAAGGCACTACAACCCAACCTTGAAACCTCCCTCAGTTATTTCTCCTCAGGGTAGGTAATTCAATATTTTGATTAATCGCCCAAGGTCCCAGAGTCAACCAGACTGTGTTCAGATCACATCTCTTCCATTCTAGATTGCGCCTTGAGCAAGTTCTGTGACATTTCTTAGCTTCAGTTTCCTTATCTACAAAATAGGACTAGTAACAGATCCAAGTCTTGGGGTTGTTACAAAGGTTTTAGCAGGCTATGCATGGAAAATGCCTAACCCAGCCCCTTGCCCAGAAAAAGGGCTGGATGAATGGAAACTATTAGGGGGATCATTACTGGGAAGTTTTGGGGATGGCCTTGTGGGCTCACAAACATGCCACCTGAGGGATGCCACCAGTTGTCTCCATGAGAAGCCAAGGACACTGTCTCCTGGGGCTCCCCAAGCACTGGGCCAACAAGTCATGCCTACCATACCAAAGCCATGTTGTGCTCTCAGTAGTGGGAAGAATGTCCCTCTCATACCTGGGTCCCCCTCTGTCAACCAAAGGGAGCAAACATGGCACCGCTTGCTCTCTAACATAACAGAACCCCTCCTTCAGCTCTGACAAGCAGGCTTGCTGGCCTATCAGACCCAGTGGCTATTGCTCAGTATCTTGGCCATTTCATCCTCCTGGGGGGCAGTCCTTATACACAATGGCTTCCTGGATTCATGTCAGCCCACGATGTACGAACCTCAGTAAACTCCACACCTTCGGGCCACCCCAAATCTCCTGGCCTGGGGAGAAAAGACCACAATAAGGGGTAATGATGAAGAGCCTTAAGAGACAGAGAAAGTGTTGAGGGAGTACAGAGCAGAGAGCTTTTCTTCTGCCCGTCTATGTCAGAGAAGGCCAACTCTCTGTGTCAAAATGACTCACTGCTTCAGTGGCTTCCCAGACACCCTGGTTTAGCCTTTGAGGCCTTGTTGGGGCAGCCCCTGCTCTACCTCCACTACTAATGTCCATGACCTCACTTCAGCCTGCCAGAGGAGGTGGCATCTCTATTCCATAGAAAAACAAATAATGTTCAGAGATTTTAAATGATTTGCCCAAGGTTACATAACAAGCCAGAATTTGAACCCAGGCCTTAACTCGTATAACTCCCAGGCCTACTCTTAAGAATCAGTCCTTTTAAGAACTAAATGAACAATTTGTGAAAACGCCTTGGAAAATATATGGGAGAAATTAAAAGACACTACTCACAGTAAAAATCTTTTGAGGGGCACCTGGGTCCCCTCAGGTTGGTTAAGTGTCCCACTCTTGATTTCAGCTCAGGTCATGATCTCAGGGTCGGGAGATTGAGCCCCATGTTGGGCTTGTGCTGGGCATGGAAGCTGCTTAAGATTCTCTCTCCCTCTCTTTCTGTCCCTCCCTCTCTGCCTCTCCTGTTTGAATTCTCTAAAAAATCAAAACAAAAACCAAACAAACCAAAAAACCTTTTGAGTTAACTCAAAAATATTCTCCTGGGGTGCCTGGGTGGCTCAGTGGGTTAAGGCATCTGCCTTCAGCTCAGGTCATGGTCTCAGGGTCCTGAGACCCAGCTCTGCATCGGGCTCTCTGCTCAGCGGGGAGCCTGCTTCCCCCCTACCCCCCGCCTCTCTGCCTACTTGTGATCTCTTTCCTCTCTCTGCTAAATAAATAAAATCTTAAAAAAAAAAATTCTCATCCACACCTTGCTGGCTCAGTCAGTAGAGCATGAGACTCTTGACCTTAAGGTCAAGCCCCACACTGGGTGTGGAGCTTACTAAAAATAATAATAATAATAGAACTCCTCATCTTGATCAAAACCCCCAAGGCATCCAATGGTATTAATACCACTAGATTTGGTCATTCTTAACACATCAAAGAAAACCAAAGAGGTCAACACAAGGTGGCTGACAAAATCATCCTCTTTTCTGCCCAGGATGGGCAGATTCTGGGAGATTTGTTCCCTGGGGGTTATGGCAATGCCAGACTCTGCCCTTGACCAGAAGAAGCTAAAGCCCATTGCCCTGAGCAGTGTCAGGAATTGAGAAGATATACATGCTCCCAATGGGTTTGGGCCTGTTCTTCACAAACTCTTTTCCCATAGAGCATTCACAAAGTAAGGATAGAATAATAAACATAATATATAAACATAATATATAAAATAAATAGGACAATAAAGTAAAATTAGAACACTACCAGAAGGTCATGACCTCCAGATTAAAGGAGACATCCCAGGGTCTCACAAAACAGGTGTCACAAATTAACTGCTGTAAGAAATGATAAAAAATGGGGGCACCTGGGTGGCTCAGTGGGTTAAGCGGCTGCCTTTGGCTCAGGTCATGATCCCAGAGTCCTGGGATGAAGCCCTGAGGAGGGCTCCCTGCTCAGCAGGGCGTCTGCTTCTGCTTCTCCCTATGCCCCTCCCCTGTGCTTGTGCTTTCTCTCTCTAACATAAATAAATAAAATCCTTTTTTTAAAAAATGATAAAAAGGGACACCTGGGTGGCTCAGTTGGTTGAGCGGCTGCCTTCGGCTCAGGTCATGATACCAGCGACCTGGGATCGAGTCCCACATTGGGCTCCTTGGTCAGCAGGGAGCCTGCTTCTCCCTCTGCCTCTGCCTGCCACTCTGTCTGCCTGTGTTTGCTCGCTCTCTCTCTCTGACAAATAAATAAATAAAATCTTTAGAAAAAATGATAAAAATATGTATCCCTATTTTGAATAGACAGTAAGCATTGAGTACCACAGTCACTGAAACTACAAGACTAGTTGTAAGACACAGTAAATTGATCAAATATCTTAAATGCAAGTCAGTATGTGGTTGGGGAATGCAGTAAGAGAAAAGTGAAGAAATATTTGTTGAAGTGAAACAGTGCATTTCTGCACTGGGGAATAGTTCACGAAGCTTGTAGGAATTCTTGATGCGTTAGTGATGTGTTAGTTCAGGCCTTCCTGGAAGTAAATGTCAAGAGGGGAATAGATGTGGGATAGGTTTATTGGGAAAAAGACTTGTCAAAGAAAATGGGTAAAGAGCTGGAGGAAGCTGGGAGCTGTCAGAAGATGGCGCCGGTGAGACCCGGATGGAGGACAGAGGAAGGGTGGAAGGAAGGTTGGGCAGAAAAAGTCTTAGACTGTGGTGCAATTCTAAGAAAGTTTCCGCAGAGTCAAGCGGGTGTCCACAATTCAAAGTTGCCCATCAGAGGACCTCCTCATCTCCCAAGGCTGTGGCTTCCAGTCCTTGCCTGTTCAGTCGCTGCCTGGGGGCAAGTCATTGGAAGTGTGGCGTTGGAGAGAGTGTGGCGAGGGATTTCTGCCATTACAGCTGGGGCATGCACAACCATTTGTTAAAGGCAAGGATTATGTCACAGCAAGACCAATCATAGAAATGTGTTTCGTTTTTATTATGGACATATTTTTCCGATAAATTTTAAAAGGGAAAAAATATCACTAGCCTTCATTGTATTTCAGAATACTACATGAAGTCTCAAAAAACATTTTGGAAAATTCTGAATTCCATGGATTCCTAACCAAGAATCACTGGGATTGTGAAAAGGAGATACAGGACAGAGTGGGAAATCTGGGTGCTAGCCTAATTCTGTCACTGACTTGTTCTGGGAGCTTCTTCAAGTCATTTCTTTAGTTTCCATACCTTAAAATGGGTGCAAAGAAGAGAGGCTCATGCCTGTCTCTGGGGATCTGCTGTTCAGCGTCCCGTAGAGACAGAATCCTGGGCAGAGAACTCTTTGACCATGTGACTACTTTTGTAGCATCAGAGCCTGCTGGTCCTGCTTTGCTGCCTTGTGCCCACCAGGACATGCCAAGCAGAGACCTAGCTCCCCACCCCCTCCACCTGTGGCCTTCGTGGGCAAACTGACTCAGCTTCTGCACTTGTGGTCCCTGCTGTCAGAGCAGCTGTGGGTGCTGGGAGGTCTAGTAGAGGCTTTGGAAGGGGGCTGTGGTAGACAAGGGGAAGGTGTCACCTTCCAAAACAACCCCTGGCCACTTTGAAGCCGACTCAGCACCACCCTGTTTCCAGGAAACCCCCAGAAGCTAAGTGAAGGAGGCTGTTTTTAAGAAATGTTGTCTGGTACAAGATTGTAAGGACTCCTGGACAGATAGGGGACAAGACATGAGTCTGAAGGTCCAATCAGATTTGGAGGGGGATCAGGAAGCAGAATGAGGAGGAGTGGGCAAGGTTAGTGGTGACAAGATCAGGGTGTGAGATCCCCAAGAGTGGGGTCTGTGTCTTCCCCATCCGACCAGGAGTTCTTAGACTGTCATGTCCTGGCCTGCCTTCGAGATGAGGAGGTCCCCCAGGGTGGGCTCTGTGTCATGCATTAAATCTGGAGTTTAATACGGGGTCTCCAAAATGCAGCCTTGCCCACATATTTCCCCAGCACTAGTGCAAAGCTTCTTCCCATCTCCCTGAAGTCTGCCTCTCTCAGTGCCCTCCACCCTGTCCTCTGCTACGGGTCCAGCTCTGCCACACCGCTTCCAGTTCTGGAAGTTCTGCCAGCTAATTGCTACCGGCAGCCTCCCCTGGACTACACCAGCCGTCTTCCTGCCTTCTTCCTAGCACACTCAGGCTGAAGGGAGCAGAGACCTCCAGGCAACCAGCACACTCCTGACCATCAGCTCTAACTCCGGGCATGGACAAACAGTCCATAAAGCAGACCTTGCCCAGTAAACACCAAAGTAGCCACCCTTGCCTGTAGGCTGGCTGAGTACCAGGCACGACGCTAACACTCTATACCTGTCATCTCAGCTCATCGCTTCAAGCTCCTTGTGCACACTGGCCCTGGCTAGGTGCTGGAGACACTACAGTCAAAAGCAGACTATGATCCTTACCCTCTTGGAGTTGACATCCTCGAAACAACTCTGGGGGCTAGGCATTATTCCTCCCATTTCATATGACCTAGGCTCATAAAGCCAGTAAGCCAACTAGACATTTAAACTCAGCTCTTTTCTGGGATGCCTGGGTGGCTCAGTCAGTTAAGCATCAGCCTTCAGCTCGGGTCATGATCCCAGGGTCCTGCGATGGAGTCCCACATAGGGTTCCCTGCTCCGTGGGAATCTCCTTGCTCAGCAGGGAGTCTGCTTCTCTCTCTCTGCTGCTCCCCCTGCTATGCTCTCTCTCTCCCTGACAAATAAAGAAATAAAATCTTTAAAAAAAGAAAATTCAGCCCTTTTCTAAGGTCAAAGGCTTTTTAAGAAATTTGAGATGTTGAGTCCTATAAACTTAATGTCCTAAATGAGTAGGAACACAGCTCCTGCCCAACACTTTCAGCTTATTAAACACTTGGCTCCTTGAAGAGATAGCGGATCTCAGCACTGGGAAAGTGTAGGTAAGCCTGGAAAGGCTTGAAGGGCCAGAAAGCAAGGAAGTGCTCCAAAAAAGATGGGGACCCAGGACCCAGGCACCAGTTCCTACTGGCCCAACTGAGGACAATTTAAGCATCAAAATAAATGATAGGAATGGATTACAGGCTATTGAAAAATGGAATCCCTGAGTCCATTCTGATATAAATAAGCGAGTAAACAGGGCACCTGGGTGGCTCAGTTGGTTGAGTGACTGGCTTCAGCTCAGGTCATGATCCTGGAGTCCCCAGGATCGAGTCCCGCATCAGGCTCCCAGCTCCACGGGGAGTCTGCTTCTCCCTCTGACCTTCTCCTCACTGTCTCTCTCTCAAATAAATAAATAAAATAGTTTTTAAAAAAAGTGAGTAAACAAAGGGAGAAGGCAAATCTCTCCTAGTAAATGCAGACATAATGCAATTAGAAGATCACTATTTGGGGGCACCTGGGTGGCTCAGTCGTTGAGCCTCTGCCTTTGGCTCAAGTCATAATCCCAGGGTCCTCGGATCGAGCCCCCACATCAGGTTCCCTACTCGGTGGGAAGCCTGCTTCTCCTCCCACTCCCCCTGCTTGTGTTCCCTCTCTCTGTCAAATAAATAAATAAAATCTTAAAAAAAAAAAAGAAAGAAAGAAAATCACCATTTGCATCCATCACAAAAAACCAAACAGACAAAAGAAAACAAAAAACAATTCAGCATCTAACTGATGCTGAAACTACTGGGTAAAAGTTTGTGAGAAACGAGATATTTATATCATCGTGGCATATGTCCCTACACAATTATTAGAGGGAAAAAATAGGCACTTTACAGTAGAGAAATCTGACACCTCAACCAAGCAATTCAAACTCAACATGTAATGGTTCAAATAAATCGCATTTCCTTCCTGATGCGATGTATTGAGAGAGGGGTTCTTTTCTGTGATATGCTGCCAAATGGCAAAATTTGAATCTAATCATGAGGGGACATCAGACAAACCCAAACTGAAGGGTAGTTATTCAGCAAAATAACTGGCTTATTATTTTTTTTAAAGAATTTTATTTATTTGACAGACAGAGATCACAAGTGGGCAGAGAGGCAGGCAGAGAGAGAGGAGAAAGCAGGCTCCCCGCTGAGCAGAGAGCGCCGACTCAGGGCTCGATCCCAGGACCCTGAGATCATGACCCAAGCAGAAGGCAGAGGCTTAACCCACTGAGCCCTCAGAGGCTTAACCCTCTGGCTTATTATTTTTTGAAGTGTCAGGTCGTGAGGGACTCCTGATGAGTCGGTGGACCATAGGACTCTTGATCTCTCAGGCTTAGTGAATTCAATCCCCACGCGGGGTGGAAAAATAAATCTTAAAATGCCAGGTCATGAGAAACCAAAAAAATACGAAGAATTATTCCAGATTAAAGGGATAGAGGTGTGAGAATTTAATGGAAATTAAATTCTGGATTGCTTCTAGACAAGAAATGGCATTGTTAGAAATGGTAGGAAACATTGGTAGGAATCTTGGTAGGAAAATTGAAAAAAAAAACTCGAGTAAGGTCTGTAGATTGCATGATAGCACCTTGACTTTGATAATTGTATTATGATCATCTTTGTGAATGTCCCTGCATTTTTAGGAAAAGCACTCTGAAGTATTTAGGGACAAAGGGCATGAGGTCAGCATTTTACTCTGAAATAGTTGAGTGTAGAGGAAGTGGGAGAGGAGAGGAAATATCAAATGAGGTAGGTTTTTATTTATTTATTTTTATTTTTAAAAAGATTTTATTTATTTATTTGACAGCGAGAAAGGGAGCACAAGCAGGAGGAGTGGGAGAGGCAGAAGCAGGCTCCCCGCCAGGCTCAATCCCAGGACCCCAGGATCATGACCCAAACCGAAGGTAGACCCCTAATAATGACTGAGCCACCCAGGTGCCCCGAGGTAGATTTTTAATATTTGGAGAATCTGAGTAAAGGGGAAACAGGACTTCTTTTATTCTTCTTGCGGATTTTCTACAAATCTGGAATGCTTTCAGAATAAAAAGTTGTAACATTTAACCCTCAATGATCTCATTGGTTCTTCAGGTAGAAGTTGAAAAAGAAGGTCTTACCACATCCTTATTTTACAAATGTGGGTCCAAGGGTTTAGAGAAATGAGGGTACTTCCACAGGTTGTTAAGTTAGTGGTGGATTCGAACCCAGATCTCCAAGCTTCAGGCCCAAGTCTCTTCCATGTGTGTCTGAAGGATCAGTATCCCCCAGTGCCTAATGGGGATGCACTCCTCGCTCAGAGCCTAAGAAATCACATCATTCAAACCATTCTCACCTCCCCTCTCCCCATCTCAAAATACCTACAGGACTCCAGTGAGTAGATTCAGCCCCCTTTGTCTGCACCACAACCTGGAAATAGGTCTGTCTGAGACGCCTCTGACTCAGGACTAACACACACCTGTAAAGCAGACGTCAAAGCCAACAAGGCCTCTTTGAGCTGCTGGATGGGTCAAACAGGATGAGAGAAGGAACTAATGAAGGGATAGACAGCAGCACCCCCACAATCTCTCATTTCAGCCTAAAGACCTTGGATAGTACGAGACGGCTCCTCTTCTGGGAACCAGCTCAGGAGGGGCTGGCGAGGGGCAGTCCAACAGTGTGTACTCCTCCATGTGCTTCTCCCTGGGAACCAAAGGGCGCTCTATTCCCTTGGCATTTTCATTACCCATGAGCCATCCACCCAGGGGGTGTAGACCACAGGGGTAGGAGAGACTGAGCAAAGGGAGAGGAAAGGTTCAGGGGCTAGTTAAGATGGGGGAGCCAGAAGACAGGGCTCTGGAGTCCTATTTGGGCAGATCCAGGTCTACTGGGCTGGGAGCTTTTACAGTTTAGGAGGTCCTCTTTAAACAAAGGAAAACAAGATGCCCCTAGTGAGTATTTATTTAGAATGAGAAAAGAAGTCATGATAAGGGACACCTGAGCGGCTCAGTTGGTTGGGCATCTGTTTTTGGCTTGGGTCATGATCCCAGGGTTCTGGGATCGAGTCCTGCATCCGGCTCCTTGCTCAGCGGGGAGGCTGCTTCTCCCTCTGCCTGCTCTGCCTGTTCTGCCTGCAGCTCTCCATGCTTCTGCTCTCTCTCTCTGACAAATAAATAAATAAAATCTTAAAAAAAAAAAAAAAGAAGAAGTCATGGGGTGCCTGGGTGGCTCAGTGGGTTAAAGCCTCTGCTTTCGGCTCAGGTCATGATCCCAGAGTCCTGGGATCGAGCCCCGCATCATATCGGGCTCTCTGCTCTGCCGAGAGCCTGCTTCCTCCTCTCTCTCCCTGCCTGCCTCTCTTGCCTACTTGTAATCTCTGTCTGTCAAATAAATAAATAAAATCTTCAAAAAAAAAAAAAGAAGTCATGATAAATCACATCTTTTAAAAGCTGAAAAATACCACAAATGCCATAAAATATTTGTACTTTTTAACTGCCTGGCACACTTCTATACTACTTTTTAACAGAGTAGCTAATGGTATGTCACATTTCAAATTCCCAACTGTGATTAAAATATCTCATTTGTGTACTTTTTTTTATTTTTAAAGATTTTTAATTAATTAGTTGAGAGGGAGAGAGAGAGCAGAAGTAGGCAGACCCGCAGGCAGAGGGAGAGGGAAAAGCAGGCTCCCTGCCAAGCAGAGAGTCTGCCGTGGGACCCCGGGACCACGACCCCCACTGAAGGCAGATGCTCAACTGACTGAGCCACCCAGGTGCCACTCATTTGTGCACATTTTATAAAAATACATGAGCATGTGACGTGGCTTCCCCAAAGCTGTGGGAGGGGCCCCAAGCTTCAATTTACTTCTAGATCTACTAAATCTACTAAAACTAAATCTGCTTCTTTTCCGCTCCTTCTAGACAAAAAGTTTTGAGCTTAGGAAGGGGATGAACAGAAATTCTCTCTTCCAACTTGGTTACTCTAAAAAGGCCCTAGAGACCTGCTGATTCTTCCTCCTCCCTTTCTCAAAAAAAAAAAAAAAAGCAATTATCAAGAAAATTGAGCCTTGGAAAGCTGAGGGCTCCAGCTGTGTGTGTTCCACAATACAAAGGGTTAAACCTCTGACCAAAGCTGAATGCAGCCACCATGCCGGCCTCTTTCCTTCCCTCTGAAGGGGTCCTGATCTTTCCTGCCTCAGGGTCTTTGCACATTGTTCTCTCTGCCTGAAATGCACCCCCTATACACGCCATCTAACACTCTTTTCCACATTGTCACCTGGTCAAGATTTAGGCATTTATTAAGTCTCAGTTTAAAAGTCAGTTTCGCAGGAAAGCTTACCTGATCTCCTTTCCCTTAAATTAAATCACTATGATTATTTATTCACTGTAATTCTATTCTGCTAGCACCACAAAGTCTGGGACCTTGTTTGTCTGTCTGTCTCTTCGTGCTTGCATTTTTGCAATCCAGTGGCACAGCGTCTGGTGTACAGTGTCTGGTACATGGTGGGGGCTTAGAATTTTTGAATGAATGAATGAACAAAGGAGCTTGGTTCTGGTGGGTGAATAGAGGGGAAATGTTAAGGCAGAGCACCCCCTGCTGGACACCAGTGTACCAGCGACCCAGGACTCCTTTGGGGAAGAATGAGGGTGGTAAATTTCTCATCAGAGAAGTAGTCCTGGGGACTCTAACCTCATTTATGACTCCTGCTGGTTTATGCCTTCTAACTTCTGTGAGTTCCACCTCAACTCTGCTCCCAACCTTCAGGGAATAGTCTGAACCCTACACCCATCCTCCCCACAACGGGAACCACCTCACCCTTCTCCCAGTTCCATATTGCAGATCTCTGATCCTCCCCACAATTAATATCCTCCCCCCGGACCTTTAGTTTTGAATAAGAATAGTCCCAGATTTCTCCATCGATCCTCTTTTCTCCTCCTCCTTAATCAATCAATCAGGAGTGATTGGCTGGGGCATTAG
Organism: Mellivora capensis; assembly: GCA_004024625.1. Classification (NCBI taxonomy): domain Eukaryota; kingdom Metazoa; phylum Chordata; class Mammalia; order Carnivora; family Mustelidae; genus Mellivora; species Mellivora capensis. The sequence continues at coordinate 63,248 of PISX010001805.1, read as the reverse complement.
GGTGGATATGGGGAAAGAATGGTGGGCAGGGATCACGGAAAGTTGTGGGGGGGATGGGGCTGGGGTGGAGGAGTGTGTTTCTGAAACACGATCCTGTTAGTGTTAGCGCCAGAAGAGTGAATATGCTCTTGGGGAGAGGCAGAGGAGGAGAAGATATCTGAGATATTTAACCAATGATGGTTGAGGGATTCCTGTCTGCTCCTTTGACTGAAAAAGGGTAAAACATCTCCAGATTATACAGCAGTCTGTGTGTGGTGGAGGAGTCATACGAGATTAGACTAAGAGAAATAGAGGGTATCAGCAAGAAAGGCATGGGGCTCAGCAAACAGGATGGAGGCTTGAAGGGGGAGGTTGGGGGTTCAGTGAGGGGAGTGGAGCCTCAGTGCTGAGAATATGGGGGATGGGACAGAGGGCAGGAGTTAATCTCAGGGAAAGGGTAGTGGTCAAGAAGAGATAGAAGTCACTCCTCTGGTGGGGAGGAGAAGCAACCATACCTATGTCTCTCCATAATGGTTCCCATTCCTGGCTCCTCCCCCAGCAGTGCCCCAAGTGGGGCTGGGACAAGAGTGACAGTTACTTAATGACCCCGAGTCCTGCTCGCTCTTCTGAGCAGCCTCTGGTCACTGGAGGGCTAAAGGGGGGTGAAGCCAAAGTCCCAGGTTATTGATCTCTGGCCCCAAAGGTCAGCATCAGGGGCAGAGGGAGTGGTGTTGCCACAGTGGGGGCCTCGAGGGACCCCACAACGTGGGCCTGTGCTGCACAGCCTGGTTTTCATGTCTGCATCCTTGGTTCCCCAAGACCTACTCCTCCCCACAACACATACGTGCCCCCTCCATCCTGTCTTGCCTGAAACTTCTGCCTGTGAGATGTCTCAGAAAAAACTCTTGGTTTCTGGACTTTTGAGCAGCTAAAGAGCATAGAAGCAGGGACTCTGATGGAATTATTTGCAAGTACTCCCACCCCCAAGACAAAGCCCTGGGAGTCCATGAACTCATCGGTAAGCTCTGGAAAAGTCTCTCTGATGGCCAGGAAGGACCACTGCAATTTGCTGTGTGGCCTTGGGCAAACCTCTTAACCATTATGTTTTGTTTTTTCTTTCCTTTTTTTTTTTTTAAGATTTTATTTATTTGTTTGACAGAGATCACAAGTAGGCAGAGAAGCAGGCTCCCTGCTGAGCAGAGAGCCCTATGTGGGGCTAGATCCCTGAGTTCATGACCCAAGCTGAAGGCAGAGGCTTAACCCTCTGAGTCACCCAGGCGCCCCTCTTTTTTTTTTTAATGGTTTTCTTATATATAAAATAAAGGGGTTGAATCAGATGAGCGCTAACATTTCTTCCAGATAAACAATCTAAGATTCTAAGGAATTAAGTGGGGACAGGGGCTGACAGTGGGGGTTAAGAGTAGGAATTAGGTTAGGTTCAAAAGATGGTAAAAAGAATTCTGGACTTAGAAATAAAACCTGGATTCTACTCTTGGCCATTATTAGCCATAGAATCCTGAGCAAGCCATTCATTATTCATTTAACAAACATTTAGTAAACAATTACTCTTTTCCAAGCTTGGTTGTTTTTTTTTTAAGATTTTATTTATTTATTTATTTGCCAGAGAGTGCAAGCGCACAAGCAGGGGAAACAGCAGGCAGAGAGAGGGAGAAGCAGGCTCCCTGCTGAGCCACCCTGGGGTCCCTCTTTTCCAGGCTTTGTGCTGTATTCTGGGCACACAATGAACAAGACAGACATAGTCCCTGACTTCATGGTGTTACATTACAGTAGTCAATGGGAAAGAAAGACAAATAGCCAAATATAACAAAGTGGGGAAAATACTCTGTTGTAGAAGTATAGGGAACTGAGGCGCCTGGGTGGTTCAGTCAGTTAAGTGCCTGCCTTTGGCTCAGGTCATGATCCTACAGTCTTGGGATTGAGTGCCATGTAGTCCTCAGGCTCTCTGCTCAGAAGGGGGTGCCTGCTTCTCCCTCTCCCTCTGCCTGCTGTTCCCCCTGCTTGTGTTCTCTCTGTCAAATAAATAAATAAAATCTTAAAAAAAAAAAAAAGAAGTATGGGGTACTATAAGAACAAGTGAGAGGGGTGGTAGATTAGTGAGTGGGTAGAGGCAAAGAGATCCCTGAACAAAGTAATATCTATGTCGGAGCCTAAAGAATGACTAAGTAAAGGAAAAGTGAAGCAAGGGAAATGGTGCTTTGAGCAGAGGGGTAAGCATGTAAAAACACTAGGAAGAAAGGGAGAACAAGGGTATGGAGGCCCCCGAAGTCTCACTGGTGGGAGTCAGGAGTGAAAGTTTGGAGGTAAGTCTGGCATTTGGGTGTAGAGACCTGCGTCACCGGCAAAACTGAGATAACCACACACCCGTCCTTCCTCCCTCCTTTTGCAGCAGCCCTGTTTTCCAGCGTCTGGTGAGACAATGCATGGGAAAACACTTTGTGGTGGCAAAAGCATTGTACAGAGTAAGACAGACAATGGAAAGCGGCTGAAGATCAAACTGGGTAAATCTGGCTTCAGGCTAGCTTCCAGAGGAACAGTGGGGAAATCAACCAAAATTAAGGCATTGAGCCCCTAACAAATTTGCCCAAGTTCACACAACTGGGGAAGGGCGGTACTAGGGTTTGAACAGAAAACTTGGTCCTAGAGTCTTTGCAGAAGAGGGAAGGGACTTGTTCTAAAGACAAGTTGGTTAAAGACTATACAGGTCAGCTTCAATTCAAGGAAGAAAGAACTTTCTAACAATCCAAACTATAAGGGGATGGGCAAGGTTTCCAGAAGCTATAAATTCCCTGTTCCTGGAGGTTTGCAATCTGAGTGTAGAAAATGGCTGGTGTCAAAGTGTCAAATTCAGGGTCTGGGAGAGCACTGGCCAATCTGCAAGGTCCATTTTGGCCTGAGAATCTTAGAATCAGGGATCCTGGGTCTCCATTCTCTTTGCTCTATACTCTCTCCTTTAATTGGACAACAGTGGGGGCATCTCTTCTCAGAACCTCAATGGGCTGCTTGCATTCAGAAGAGGCCAGACAGGGGGAAAAGACAGGTTGTTTTTTGTTGTTGTTGTTCTTTTTTTTTTTTTTTTAAAGATTTTATCTTTAAGTAATCTCTACTCCCAGCATGGGGCTTGAACTCACAACCCTGAGATCAAGAGCTGCAGGCTCTACCAACTGAGCCAACCAGGTGCCTGAGAAAGGACAGCTTCTATGCATCAGTCCTGTCATTTTTCCTCCACCATGGTCAAATCACAAGTGCCCAGTGGTAAGGAGAGGAAAGGGCCAGTCCCTTGTCATCTGGAAGCCTTGATTTTGGAGTGTCTTATAGGCAGTGTGGTGCAGACTCAGATGTCTTCACTGGGATGCAGTATAACCTAGTAATTAGTATAACCTAGTAATTAGAAGCAGAGATTGTGGCATTAGGTAGACCCAGCTGGGTCACTTACTGTCAGAGATATCTCAAACAAATTGTTTAATTTCTGAATCTCTGTTTCCTCATCTTGAAAATGGAGACAATAATTCCCACATCATGACGTTGTTGGAGGGTTATATGAGCTAATGTAGGTCTTGACAGAAGAGTGTCTAGCACATGGTAAACATTTTAGCTCTTATTTTTTCTTGTTAGTTGCTGGGAGAATTTGAGGAAATTTTTCAAATAGTCTGAGTTCCAGTCTTCTCTTCTGTGAAATGGGGAGATAACACCCCTCTCACAGGGTGGTTGGAGGGGGCCATGCCCAGCACTTAGCAGAAACTAACAAAGGTTATTTTCCTCCTTACTCCAAAGGAGGGAAATCAATGACGCTTACCTATCTTTTGCCCTATTCTCACTCTCCAATTATCACAAATGCAGAAAGAGATCTTAGAGACCATATGTCTACTCTTCCTATTTGATATATGAGGGAACTAAGGCCCAGAGAGTTCCTCAAGATCATTTGGTGAATTAGTGATAGAGCTAAAACTAGAACCTGGAACGTCCTTACTGTACCTTTCTATCTTTCTTACGGACAAATGCCGAATGAATGTGTCATTGAAGGTTGAATGAAAGGAGGACGTGTCTCTCTGTATGTCTTCACAGGAACACAGAGGACTTGCCAATGTGGGAACCAAACTTTGCGATGGTTGCTCAAAAAAGCTGTTCACTTTCAATCTTCCTGGCTTTCATTTCTGCTGTGCCTTTCCTCTGGAATGCCCTGCCCTCCTTGGGTTTCAAAGTCCTGTACAAGGTCTAGTGCAATGATACCTTCCCTGTGAAGACTTCCATAACATATCCTATGAGTTAGCTTTCACTGTTTCCACAGTGTATCATGCACACTTCTGTTATATGTCCCAGCCACAATCTGATGGGACATAAATCTTTTATAGATAAAGACACAGTTTTTTTCCCCACTAAACAGACAGGGAAACCAAATTTCAGAAACGAATCCTGAATTTGAACTCCACCCCTTGCCATTCCCTGATTGAAAAGGTGATACTGGGAAACCTGGGTTTCTAGTTCTTGTTATTTTATTTTTTTTAAGATTTTATTTATTTATATGACAGACAGAGATCACAAGTAGGCAGAGAGGCAGGCAGAGAGAAAGGAAGGGAAGCATGCTCCCCACCGAGCAGAGAGCCCAGAGAGCCCAGAGAGCCCAGAGAGCCCAACACGGGGCTCGATCCCAGGACCCTGAGATAATGACCTGAGCGGAAGGCAGAGGCTTTAACCCACTCAGCCACTCAGGCACCCTCTAGTTCTTGTTACTAACCAGCAATGGGACCTTGAACAAGTCACTTAGATTTTAGGTCTTTTTTCCACATTGACAAAATGAGTGGGAGGAAGATAAAGTCTGAAGATACTAATTTTTAAGCCCCTTCTAATGTAAATTACTGAATCTGAACGTGGATTCCAGAGTCAACCTATCTACCAGGGTTTGAATTCTGAGTCTGTCACTTACTCCATGAGTGTCACCAGTTACTTTAACCCTTCTGTGCTCAGCTTCATCTTTAAATGGGAACAATAACCATACCTATCTTCTGACTTTGGTGAGAGGGTTAAATGAGATAATTTATGTAAACCACTCATCACTTGTCTGGCACATGGTGAACCTTCAAAATTAGCATTAACTATTATAATTTTTATTCCACTGATAACTGGGTTCACAACCTCAGAATCTAGAAAAGTCATCACCAAATTCAGTGTCTTCAAAGCAAGCCAAGTATCTTTCTCATTTTGCTAGGGGTCAGCATAGCAGAGAGGCAAAGGTATGGCTTTGTTAACATCAAAAAGGTAAAGGTAGGGCACCTGGGTGGCTCAGTGGGTTAAGCCTCTGCCTTCATCTCAGTGTCCTGGGATTGAGCCCTCGCATTGGGCTCTCTGCTCCGCAGGGAGCCTGCTTCTGCCTCCTCTCTCTGCCAGACTCACTGCCTAATTGTGATCTCTGTCTGTCAAATAAATAAATAAAATCTTGAAAAAAAAAAAAAAAGAGGGGCTCCTGGGTGGCTCAGTGGGTTAAAGCCTCTGCCTTTGGCTCAGGTCATAATCCCGGGATCCTGGGATGGAGCCCCACATCAGGCTCTCTGCTCACTCAGCAGGGATCCTGCTTCCCCTTCTCCCTCTGCCTGCCTCTCTGCCTACTTGTGATCTGTCTGTCAAACAAAAAAATGAAATCTTAAAAAATATATTTTTTTAAAAAGGCAAGGGTAAAAAAACAAAAAAACAACACACTTAGACTTGCAAGGTCCAGAAAATTTCCCTCCCATGGACCTTTTCATAGTCAGTTACTTGAGAATGTGTTCCTTAAGTGTGACCAAGAAAGAGATTGACATGGGGTCCAGCAATCAGTGGCTCTAACCACTGTGATGAAGGTGACAGAGTGACAGTCTGTCCAGAGAAGCATGCCCAGAGAACAACCAGAAAGAAAGGCCTCAAGAGAGAGGCTCTGGGAAAAATGAGGGCTAAGTGGAAAAGATAATGTGATGGATCCCTTGAAAATAATTGAGGATATTTTAGTAACAACTATTGCAGGAAATAAAGAAAGGTGGTTAGAGAGCCTAGGAAAAACAAAACATGGTAAAGAAAAGAAATTTTGTCCTACTTAGTATACAACTTAGCAATATGGTGAATATTTCCATCCATAATCATAACAATATAAACATTGGTTATCAGTTCGGTTGAAAGTTGTGATTTAGGGGTGCCTGGGTGGTTCTGTGGGTTAAGTCTCTGCTTTCAGCTCAGGTCATGATCTCAGGGTCCTGGGATCGAGCCCCATATCGGGCTCTCTGCTCGGCGGGGAGCCTGCTTCCTCCTCTCTCTCTGCCTGCCTTTCTGCCTACTTGTGATCGCTCTCCCTCTCTCTGTCAAATAAATAAATAAAATCTTTAAAAAAAAAGAAAGTAGTGATTTAACTGTAGTAGGAAGAAGGGAAAGGGGAGGCAAGTCTTATAAGAGAGGTAAATCCTCATCTACTATAATAGGAAATCCATGTCTCACATTGAGGTCTTTTATCCATTTCGAGTTTATCTCTGTGTACGGTGTAAGAGAGTGGTCGAGTTTCATTCTTCTACATATAGCTGTCCAATTTTCCCAGCACCATTTATTGAAGAGACTGGTTTTTTTTCCACTATATATTTTTTCCTGCCTTGTCGAAGATTATTTGACCATGGAGTTGAGGGTCCATATCTGGGTATAATAGGAAATCCATAATATCTAAAATTGATAAAAAGGAATAGAAGGGCAGGCATATTATTTAGAGATATGGAAATATACTTCAGAAAAAAAGGACTCAAAGAGTGGTTGCTTTATGGGAGCAGAAGGGGTAGGGTAGTCTGGGGATTATTGTTTTTCATAATAATTCTTTCAATACTAATTGATTTTTAAACCACGTGCATTATTTTAACTGTTTTTTAAAAAAGCATGGAAGAGGTCGCCTTCTTAGTGCAGTGGGCAGTGCGTCAGTCTCATAAAAAAGCATGGAAGAGGACTATTGGGGTGAGATAGATTTGGGGTGCACCCTTTGTGATTTGTGAGTCAAGGCAAATCACTTAACTCCACTCACTAAGTCTCAGTTTCCTCTCCAGGGAAATGGGGGTCAGATTAGGATGGTTGAGGACAGAAAGAGACAATACATGAAAAGCACTTAATGCACGCCTGGCATATAATCAGCTCTCAGTAAACAGTACCTACAGAGTCAGGAAAGGGTAGGTTAAAGGCCGAGGCTGAAGTAGTATTAGAAAATGACAGCATTTGGTTAGATACCCTGCCTCCTGCCTCCATGATACATGACAATCATTGGGCACATACAAATGGATACCAGGTGAATGACAGTTGTATGAGTTGTGACCCATGGGCCAGACTAGAGTCACAGTGAAGATCACTGAAAGAATCAGCAGCCATGGAGTAAATTATGGTTGGCCATGGCAAGTTCCATGCAACAGGATATCTGGTGAGTTACAGTCACTGCACAGGGAGCTAAAGCAGGCTCATCATTTCCTCCTCTTGCTTGTACCTTGTGGGGGATGTGTCAGAAGGAAAAGATTTAGAGGCTGTCAGGGTGAGGGTCATAGGTCAGCTGGGGTCAGGAAGTCTATTTCACTGAGGTCACTCTCGTCTCCTTTCAATGTAATGAAGCCATTATTGGTGAAAGCAAGTGCCTGGCGTCCTGCTCTGTGAAGCAAGGCCCGCATGGGGAGCAGGACTGAAAGAAGGAAGGGGACTCCCTTGGCTCATCCTCCTTCTGCCAATTCAACAGGCGTAGGAGGTGAGAGGTACACAATCCCACTCAATGTAGGAAGCCCTAGTCCCTAGAGTGGGATAAAGATGACAGCATGGGTGAAAACAGATTGCTTCTCTCTGTAATTAGGAATGGGGTCTCTCTCTCAATCTCTCTGTCCCTGTCTCTCTCTCTCCCACACACACACCGTGCAAATAACACTTTAGAAGGTCAGAACTGGAAGAAACATTTGTCTAATAACTAATCCACTCCCTCATTTTACCCTTAAAGGGTAAAACTGGGTGCCTCTCTTGAGGTAACAGAGCAAATTAACAGGTTTGAACTCTATATACTATACATTTTACTTAATTACTTCTTTATTGTCTGTCCCTCTCCTCTAGAATGTAAGCTCAATGAGGGTAGGAATTTCATCTGTTTTATTCACTGACATATCAGCACTTTAAACAGTGCCACCTGACAAATAATAGATGCTCAATAAATATTTGTTAGGTGATTGAGTAGATGAACGGGAACACTGCACACATCATATTCCCTTTCCGATGAGTCACACTAAAGGCTTTGAAAAGCCCTGCATAGGAAATCTAGTTAACATACCAACTTCCAAATATTTCACTATGGAAACTTTTTAAAAATAGTAAGATGTATTAATCATCCCATGGAACTTGTTTCCTGATGGACACATTGAGGGAAATGCTTTTCTCAAATGCACACATGTTGGCAGATGGTCAGGGCTTTAACTCCAAACCACCACCCTGGACCTTACCACAGAGTTCTCAGAACACTTCAGAAATGGGAGTTGGATGTAGATGATTGCCCAAAAAAGACCTGCTTTGGCTCTGGCCAGCTCTTTGATTTACAAAGCCAAGGAATTTTGGGGATGTTGATAAATAAAAATGACAGAGGAGCTGTGGCTCAGGGAAAAGGAATCACAATTGGGTCATATTTATTAATTATATTGAATATATATAGTCTTGCTCCACAGGCTTTTTCTTGTACATATCTTGTTCCTTATTGATAAAATGGGGACAGCACCAGTCACACCTTGCTAGGACAATGAAAGAATATGAGCTTTGGAGTCAAACATGTGAGTTTAAATTTGCTTCTGCCATATTAGCTGAAGTACATTAGGCAGGTTATATTGATTCATTGAGTTTCAGTTTCCTCTCCTACAAAGTGGGAATATTAATACCTATTACTCAGAGTTATTGACAAGCTTCAATGAGATAAGAAACGTGCATTTCTCCTTCTTTTTTTTTTTGCTTTTTAAATTTTTATTTTAATTCCATTTAGTTAGCATACAATGTTATGTGAGTTTCAGATGTGCAATATGGTAAAGAAATGTGCCTGTATTCTTTTTTTAAAAAATATTTTATTTATCTGACATAGAGAGAGAGATCGCAAGCAGGCAGAGATGGAGGGGGAAGCAGGTCCCCCGCTGAGCAGAGAGCCCAATGTGGGGCTCGATCCCAGGACCCCGAGATCATGACCTGAGCCAAAAGCAGAAGTTTTAACCACTGAGCTACCCAGGTACCCCCCTTTATTCTTGATAAATAATAGTTGTTATTACTGCCTGTTAGAATATAAGCTCCACAAAGGTGGCATTTTTGTTCCTGTTGTTTATTGATGTATTCCCAACACTTAGAACAATACCTGCCACATGGGAGTGCTCAATAAATATTTTTTAAATGTTGAGTGAGTTATTACTTAGACTTCTTCCAGCACTTCCTTTTATGAAGATATGAACCTACACAAGAGAAACTGGACAAAATACTTTAGATGTTCTTTGTGTTACTATAATACCTTTGTCCAAAGAGCCCTTTTGGGGCACCTGGGTGGCTCAGTTGGTTGAGTATCTGCCTTTGGTTCAGGTCAGGATCCCAGGGTCCTGGGATCGAGTCCCGCATTGGGCTCTCTGCTCAGTGGGGAGCCTGTTTCTGCCTCTCTCCCTCTGTGCTCTCTCTCTCTCTCTCAAATAAATAAATAAAATCTTAAAAAAATAAAGAGCCCTCTTTCTTCCTGCCTAAATATTATCATTCCCAGAAACACACAAGAAACTTGTAATACTTATCTATATGAAGTCTTGTCTCCCTAATCAGACTGTAACTTGGAAAACAGAGAATCAATCTTTCTTTCTTCTTCTTTCTCCTCCTCCTCCTACTCCTCCTCCTCCTCCTTCTTTTAAATAAACTCTACCCCCAACATGGAGCTTGAACTCAGGATCCCAAGCTCAAGAGCCACATGCTCTACCAACTGAAATAGCTAGGTGTTGTGCGCATGTTTCTGGTTTACTTTTTTGGGGTACATTTTTGTTCATCTTATTACTTAGTGCATATTACTTATCTGATTCTTCCACCGAACTTGTGAGTTAACACATTGACTGGATCACAGTAGATAGCTAACAAGTTTTCACTGAGATAAGGACCCAAGAGAAGAAGGGTTTGGTCAGGAGTTCCCATCTCCACATAGAATCAACCCACTGGGGATGAAGAGCCAATTATGTTGAGAGCCATATGTCCCTTCCTAAAGCATCCTCTGACTCTACATATGCAACTTTATGAGGTCCTGAGCACCTCCTGTGCTGCATTGTTTAGACTTGAGAGAGATAGTCCAGGGGAATGAATATTAGGAGTTTTATAATGATGTTTACTATCAAATTCAATTAAAGTCAATTAATTATTAAGAGTCAATACTATTACAGTCAATTAAAGCTTATTCAGGACACTCTTCTTGAGAGTATTCTATGAGCCAGACACTGTGCTGGGTACTGGTAAGGATGTGGGAGACAATGCAGAAAGAAAGAACACATGAATGGCCCTAGTCCTAAGAAGCAAGTGATCCAGCAGGCTCTGGCTCATAGAAACAATCATATGTACAGTAGCTATAATAATAGTCATAGTTTATATTATTAAAAACCATCACAGACACTATTTTATTTTTATTTATATTTTTATTTGTTTATTTATTTGACAGAGATCACAAGTAGGCAGAGAGGCAGGCGGGGGGTGGGGGGGAAGCAGGCTCCCCACTGAAGCAGAGAGCCCGATGCAGGGCTCAATCCCAGGACCCTGGGATCATGACCTGAGCCAAAGGCAGAGGCTTTAACCCACTGGGCCACCCAGGCACCCCAGACATATTTTAAAACCTTTACATGTATGATCTAACTTTATCCTCATAATAACTGTAAGAGTTAGATATTCTCATTATCTCCATTGGACAGAGAGGGAAATTGAGGTATAGAGAGGTTAAAGAATTTGCCCCACTTCACAGAGTTGTGAAAGTAGACTTGACATTCAAACATGGGCAAGCTGATTCCAACACCTGTGCTCCTATTTTCTTATTAATTAGGAAAATAAATTGAAAACAAAGAGTAGTCTCTCTTCTACTCTGGTTTTCTTTGTTGTTTTTTTTTTTTTCTGCTCCAGTTTCTTTTTAAAAAAATAATTATTTTATTTAAGACATCATTTTTTAAAAAGATTTTATTTATTTATTTGACAGAGAGACACAACAAGAAAGGAAACACAGGCAGGCGGAGTGGAGGAGGGAGAAGCAGGCCTCCCACCGAAAGGGGAGTCCCATGAGGGTCTTGATGCAGGGCTCTGTCCCAGGACCCTGGGATCATGACCTGAGCCAAAGGCAGACATTTAATGACTGAGCTACCCAAGCGCCCCAGAGATTTTTTTGTTTAATATCTTTTATTTTTAAGTTATCTCTACACCGAATGTAGGCCTGGTACCCAAAACCCAGAGATAAACAGTCGGATGCTTTACTGACTGAGTCAGTCATGTGCCCCTACTCTGGTTTCCTTTGAATCAGAAAATATCATCTCCTCTTTCCTCTCCTCTGTGGCCAAATGAATAGTTATATCCATTTTTCTGAAAGGGAGCTTGAGATACTTGCTCTGCTCTCACAGAGTCGTACTGCTGGAAATGCCCTCTTTTTGGCATTCAAGAGAATCCCTTCACTTGTTTCAAGTGTGTCAGCATCACTGAAAGGTTGAGAAGAATTAGGTTTTCTGGGAAGGACTTGGAGGTGGGAAGTCAAGAAGGCATTCTCAAAGCTGGGAGCTGGGAGCTAGGAGAAGCGTGGCCTTATTCAGCACCGTGGACAGGGCTCCTGGCACTCTCAGGACCTTGGACAGAGAGTCTGGTCACGTTTGCCGAGGGAACAACTCTCATTAGTGAGCGGACCAAGTGAGACCAAACCGCTAAGCTCCTTTTTCCATCTTTTCAGCCAGACCTCAGTCACCTGCTCTTGGATCTTAAGGACAGAGATGCAGGGAGTGCATTATATTTTAAAGGCGCTAGTAACGAGGGGAGATAAGATTCTGAGGTGGGGAGGATTATATAAATACAAATGGCTTTGGCTGTTGTAAGGTTCTCAGTTGGGAGTGGAGCACTGCTAATGATATTTGTTAATGATATGTATTTTTTAGGCGGAGTAGCAAAGGGCCGCGGTTGTCCTCTTTATCACCCAAAGTCTAATTCACCATCCCTTATACTCAAGTTTTAGTCTCTTGAAGAGCATTCCTTATAGAAAAGAGAAAAAATAATCTCTCCACAGCCCCTTGCTCTTCTCTTTCCTTTCCCTACCCCCACTCATTCCCTTTCTCTCTTTCTTAAATACACATGTGGAGGCGCACGCGCGCGCGCGCACACACACACAAACACACACACACACACAGGCTCAGGGTGGGAAGCGCGAGAGGTTCTGTACACTTGGTGGAGAAGACTGAATTCCGAGCAAGCGGATGCCCCCGAAAGCAGGCTCTGTCTCTTTAAATGGGTTGTAGCAGTGGGGGAGGGGAACTGGCCGGAGCTGGCATTGTCCAGTTTGAACTGAGCACCGGAAGTGAAGGGGCAGGGCCAGGGCCGTGCACTGAGCCCCCGGCCATTGTCCATCTCCGACCAGGGCACTAGCCACCCCCTTGACCAACTCTCTTTATCTTTTAGAAAGGGAGGCTACCTCTTCAAGTAAGGAGATCCTATACTTCAGTTCCCCCACCAACCCCACTCCTTGGAGAGGAAAGCGCACTTTAAGGTGGTACTCTGAAAAGAGGAGGGCCTGGGAACCCAAGAGTGTCCGGAGTACTTGAAGAAATGCCTCCATCCACCTATCCACCTAGTCCCTCTCCCAGCAACGGATAGGGACGCGTTTGGGATGGAGACAGGACGAGGACAGCTGGAGGAGGGAGGGAACACTTTTTGGATTCCTCCTTCTCGCCCAGGAAGCACCACGTGGAGTCAGTTTTAGACACAGATTTGGAAGGAAAGGATTTTTTTCACAGAATCAATTAGGAGCACTTTGAGAGATCTAGAGAAACAGTCGAAACTCAGGGAGGCAGAGACATTCAGTGAGTCAGAGACAGCCCCTTGCGAGCCAGCGCCTCGGTCAGGACTGGAGATCAGCCCTGCTGCGTCTCCAGCCTCCCCCCACCCCTCCCGCTTCCCCATCCCAAGCTTCCTAATGTCCTGAACTCCAGGTCTATCTAAGCACACGGGGGTGGGGGGTGAGAGCGGGTCAGCGCCAAGCAGCCGGGTCAGCTCGGAGGCCTGAAGGGGAAGGGAGGGGGAGGGGCGCTCAAGAGCTGGGGGAGGGGGAGGGCTCATCCATTTCTCCCTTGACAGGTGGTTTGAGTCTCTGATTGGCCAGCGCTGCCAGGCTCACACCTCCCTCCCCCAACTCTCTGGAATGTATAATTATCTGCGCGGGGGGTGGGGGTGGTGTGTGAGTGTGTGTGGGAGCAGTCACATGGTTTTAGAACTACCCCTCTCCATAAGCCCCCCACCTGTATGCTGCTTTGAGGGGCCCCCACTAAGTCGTTAAAGTGCAGGATTCCAAATTCCGGGGTACTCAAGACTTCTAGGGCTGACGGCCCCCATCTCCAGATGTGTGTGTGGGGAGGGGGTGTCAAACCTCAAGGTTCTGAGAAGAGACACCCCAGAGGTGTCAGAGACCACAACGATGGGGGAGGGCCGGAGCTGGAGCCAGAGGGAAAGGGAGGGGAAAGAAGAGAGAGGGGAGGGGAGGGGGCTGCCCGCGGGGGGTTGGGTCATTGTCTTTTAGAATTTGGGAGCCTTTGAAAAGCCGTGGGCCCTCCCACCGCTATTGTGCTGGGGAAGATGTAGCGGCCTCTTCTCCGAGCCACCCCTTTGCCTCCGGACTTCTCTGGGGCCAGCAGCCACCCGACCAGGGGCCCGGGGCCGCGGGCTCAGCCGACTACCATGGGCTCTGTGTCAAACCAGCAGTTTGCAGGTTCGAGCTCGGGATTTACTGGGACACCTTAGGCTTCAGGGGCGCCCAGGAGCCACATAAAAGGGAGGTGGGGAAATGTCCCCCAGACTGGCCGAAGGACCCTAAGTCTGTGCGGCCTCCTGCTTCAGGGGCCATTTATGGACTAAGGAACCCTGGTGTCCCAGTGGCGTGCACGCCGAGGCTACGGGGGCGGAGGGAGAGAAGAGGAGGGGCCTGTCCGGCCATCTGTCCCCGGGCAACGTGTTGTGGGAAGAGGAGTAAAACTTTTGGGGCAACACTGGCTTCAGTGTAAGCTTGGGGAGCGCGGGAGGCGGCCAGGACATGTCTTTCCTCGCCAACTGGTTGGTAGCTGCAGCCACCTGGGTGCCCATCCGCGGGCTGGACACTCGGGTCTCCCTGCTGGGTCTAGAGAGCACCCTCCGATTCCGTGGCCCCCCAGTTGAGCGTCCTCCCAACCTCCAGGTGGCTGCGCCAAGGCGCCGGAGGAGGCGCAGGAGGACGCCGCCCGGGCGGCCGAGGAGCCGCAGCTGCTGCACGGTGCCGGCATCTGTAAGTGGTTCAACGTGCGCATGGGGTTCGGCTTCCTGTCCATGACCGCCCGCGCCGGGGTCGCGCTTGACCCCCCGGTGGATGTCTTTGTGCACCAGGTGAGACAGATGCTGGGAACTTCGCCGAGGGAAGGGGATGTTGGCGCGCATATTCAAGGTTGGGCGGACCGACTCGGCTGTTGGATTGAGGGAGATCGTGGGCCCTCATCGTGCGCTCCCATCTGTGTCGTGGCACCCCAGTTCTGAGTCCCCGTTAACTCCAACGGGACGGGGGGTTGGGTGCTGAGTCTGAACAGTACCCTCAACCTTTCCCGGAACCTCTCTGGCTTACCACGTGTCTGTTACCTCTTTCCCTTGGGAAGGGGGCAGGGGGCAGGGAGGTGACCCCATGTGGCAGAAACTAAGGTTGTATTGTGCTTGCCGGTGGGGGGAGGGCGAACAGGCCAGCCAGGGAAGCACATGCCCCGTTCAGAGCAGGGCCTTGAGCGCCCAGCGTCTTTCACTATCGTGTGAATGGAGCTCCCTGGCGGGAGAGAGGCAGGCAAACCTCTCTGGGATCAAGCAGGGGTAAAGCTGAGAAGTCAGCTGGGTCTCCTCACCCAGGTGGTCACCCAAAACTCAAGCCCTGGGGCCTGAGTGAGTTTGGCAGATCCTTGAAGACTCTGGGGACCTGAAACCTCTAACAGCGTACCCATCTCAGGCACATAATTAACCTACTGGGCTTTGGCTGTGGAGTTCTACCAGGAAGGAAAACTGGAGTCCAGGCCTTAGAGTCCTAGTCCAGGCTGGGAGGGAGTTAGGTCACAACCCCAAGTTCTCAGTTAAAGCAAGGCAGCCCAGTGGGGGTGAAATTCAGTGTCGCAGGGCAGGGGGTGGAGGGAGTCTAGCCTCTGGACCTATTCTCTGCTTGGCATTTATGGCCCCAGACAGCCATTGATTGCTGTCCTAACATTCCAGCCTCGAACAAGGAGCCAGAGACTTTCAGGTTCCCCTCCTCCCCGGCTTCCTCTTCCTTTCACCCCCTTCTGTATATCTTAGAAGTGTTCTGGTGGTCCTGGGACACCAGCCACCCATAACAACCATGGAAAGGAAGTTGCTGTTTGGGTCCCTTCCACCTTTGGAGGTTTGGTGTGGGACGTGGAAGGGAGAAATTGATCATCTTGGGTCCAGTAGGTTGACACCCAGACCGGGCAGGGAGGGGTTACTTCGGAGAGGTTGGCTTTAGGAGCCTGGGGGGAGGGGAAAGGAGGATGTGGGGATTAAGGGTTGGAGTCTCAGGGATGGTATTCTGGAGGGGGAGGGGTGGAGAAGGGAGATCCTGGGTGGACTGGTGGGAGGCTTCGGGGAAGTCTCCCGAGCATGGCCTTCCACTCGATTACACGGAGTGGGGAGATGGGGGGTGCCAGGAGCCAGTTCATGTTGGGGTGCTTGGCGGGGAGGGGGGTCACTGGGCTACTGGAACATCTGCCCTGCCGGGTGGGTACGCTGCAGCTTACTTACCCACCTCCTTGCCGTGTCCTGTATCTCCTCCCACCCTTAACTCCCACCCCCCAACCACCCCACAACTAGTTCAGGCTTTGCCCCCAACTCCCTGTCTCATTTACATATGTGAATGATAACCCACAGGAAGTAATTGCGGGAGAATGAAGGGAATTGGCCTCTTTAGATCTATTAAATCACTTTATTACAGGAACCAGCTTTGAATGGCCCTCCTCAGCGGGGTAGCCAGCTCTCCCACTTTCCCATTTATCTGATCACAAAGAGATTAAAATCTCTTGGTCTGGAGACGGACTGGACAGCTTCCCCAATTTTGGGAGGCTTGGAATTAAAGAGACCCAACATTTTCTTGTGTCCCTTCCAAAGGCTGCCAAATAGGGGCTGGAAGGAATGTAACCCCTCATCAGGGGTTCGTTAGTGCTGTCTCAGTCCCAAGGAAGGTGTTCTTGAGCAGATGAATCTGTGCCCCAATTCACTTAACATTGGGATCAAAAGCAGTTGGAAAATACTGGATTTTCTAGAGGAAAGCTGGGATCTTCAGGTTTGGGGAGTGGAATCTGCATCAAGCTCCTTCAAATGGGTCAGTTGGGAAATAATCTGGACTTTAGGGTCTTGGAATGTCCAGGGACATGCCACTGTTGCATAAGTTATCAAGAGGATGTTGAGCAGGGAGAAGGAATCAAGAATTTGTCTCCTAAATGCCCTCTACCAACAGTCACAGAGGACAATGAGTAGAAATTCCCTGAACCTTACCTGGTAGGATAGCATCCTGCCCGGACTTGGGTTGATCCTCAAACCCTACAATAGCAGCAGACTGGTGATTATAGTCCCTGCACTTGAGAAATCTGAACTATTTCTTTGGGGATCTAATGTACAGTAGATTCAGGACGGTCCCTAAAGATTGTTCGATGGAAGGAATGTGTTCCCGTGTTCCCGAAATCTGGGTGTTGAGGGGGGGGCAGCTGAGAAAGGGGTAAGGCTGCTCTCTTTAGGAAGAAAACCTCCCCTTCTTTGGCTGCTGTTGGTGGGTATCCTGGAGCCCAAGATGATGAGAAGGATAATTGTCCCGTTAAACGTCTGCCAGGGGAGAGGGTCAGGAAGCCCCTTTCTAAGAAAGGAAGAGGGGGGAAAACAATTTCAAATTTTCTTTTCCTTTCCAAGGTTGGGCTTATTTGGTTCCTAGCACTATTCACGACTGTACTTGTGCTCCCTCTCAAAACACTTCAGGCCTCCCCAGGAGTTGATGAGTAGGAAAGAAAATCTACCCTTACCCTTTAAAAAAAAAAAAAAAAGGTAAAAGAGATTTCTCTAAAAAACACTTCTATTCAGACACATCTTTAGATCCAGAACCACTGCTTAACCCTGTGCTTAGGAGAATTTAAGAATCCTAGTATTGGCAGATGGCCAGCCCTTAAATCAAGGTTTCTCAACCTCAATTGACATATTTTGAGAAAGATAACCCTTTGCTCAGAGCATCCCTTGGTTGTGATAACTAAAAACATCTCCAGACCATGCCGTCCCGGAGGCAGAATCCCCCCTCAGCTGAGAAATAGTTACACAGGGAAAGCAGGAGCAAGAAGCCACGAAATTGTTTAAGATTCACCAAGAATTTTGAGATCTTCATAGCCATTGTAAGAGTTTTGGCTTAACTCGTGTTTCCTGTGGCTCAACTCCCAAACCCCCAAGATTTGTAGAAATTGGAGCACAAGAAAAGGCTCCTTGCTTACTCTACAGCTCTTCAGATCCCAACTATGTCTACGATGGCTTTCTAGCTAAAAAGCGGCATTGGAAGGCCTCGAGGCAAAAGAAGAACCCCAAACTGACTAAGGGACCAAGTTTGGGTTAGGAGAAAAAATTTCAATACTGAAGCCACGTGGCTTGCTTTTTCTGCAAAGGCTGAGTGGGAGAGCTACCTCAGGCGCTGTCTGGATTAGGACTCCTCCTGAGTGCTGGGGTCGGGGAGGGGAGAATGTAAAGAGATATTTCCCACCTGGTTTATAACTTTACTGGTGCCTCTGATAACTCACCTCATATCTAGTTAGTGATGTGCTTGTCTTATCTCTTCTCCTCTAACTAACCTGTAAGCTCTTCTAAAGAGTGGGACTAGCTAGCTGTCTAGTTAGTTTCTTCCTAGTATGCTAGTACGGGCTTGGTGGGCAGAAGGAATGTCCATGAAGAAATAAGGAGCTCCTGAATCAGGAGGACATTAACAGTTTTGGGGGGTCCTGTCAACAGAGATCTTCCTCCAGAGAAAAAGATTGGAGATAAGGGAGGGAATGTTATGCTGATAACTGCTCTTTCCGGACTGAGGTCTGAAGACTGAGGTCTGAAATAGGGCTGGGCTCTGAGGTGCATGGTGAAAGTTGGTGGCTTGAATGTCACAGCGTCGAGACCCAGATGGGATCCTCTAGTTTCTGCTTGTGGACTGGAAGTCAGTCACAGGTTTGGTCATTCCTTAGTTCTTCATCTTAACCGGACAAATCAGATTTTAAAAAAAGTAAGTGAATCACCCTAATTTTCAGAAAGTTGGTAGAGGTTAGTTTGAGCATTATGGGATCTTCTCCGGTCTCTCTCTTTCTGAAGAGACATGCTTTCTAGACCGTGTCCCAAGGAAAGGCTGTGCCACAATCCTGAGTGAGCTTTCAATCTGAGAAACTTGTCACCTTTCAGCTGGTAAGTGGCTTTTAGTGACTTTCCCCAGGGCAAGGTTGTTTCTTGAACATTCCTAATCAAACCACCCTACTAGAATTGCTTGTTTTTGGTGGGGGGGGGAGCTGCTCTAGGGAAAGCCTCCACCCTCCCTTCTTCCTGCAGGCATGAGTAACAACAGTTACTATCTCTATGAAGTCTTGGGGTCAGGCGGTGTGGGGGAGGAGGAGAAAATTTTCAGGGATAATACCTCATGTGTACAAACCCATTTCAAATGATCTCAGCTTGGAGTTATTTAATTCAAGCAGGAACTCAAATTCCAAGAAGAGTAAGTGAACAACTGGGTTTCTGGCTGAAAACTCCAGGACACTTTCTTCTGCACCCCTTGGGTGGATGGGGGCCTGGTGAGAAGTCAGTTCCCTATCCTTGAAAGTGTGATCCCCTTGAAACTCCTTCCTGAGGACAGAAGATTACTGTCCCAGGAGTTGGGGAGATAAGGCTTCCCAGTTCCCAATCTGGCTGTTCCTTCAGTCTCCCGCTCTGGCTTTCAGTGCAGACAGGCTGCTGAACAGCGCCATCTGGTGGAGAACGCAGGAGCTGGGGTCCCGGCTGCATCTGAGCGGAGGTGCCATGTGGGGGCTGTCCGTGTGTTGGCAGCCTTTGGTTCTGGACAGATCTCTTTCCTCAACCCTCCCTGACACATCATCAGACAAGCTGTTTCAGGTAGAACCGGTTGGTTTCCTAGCCCCTACCAAGCCCTACCTTCAGGAATGAAGCTCAGGTAGGAGGACTATGATGACACCTCAGGACTGAGTCCTTTGGCTCATCGGCTTCCTTTACTTCTGGTTCAGAAAGTTCTAGAATATGTATATGTGATTTGCATTATATTGCATAGCACTGGCTGGAGGGTCAGGCTAGTTGCCATCAGAGCACCTCTGTGGCTCACTGAATTTGGACGAGATGCTTCCCTTCTCTGCTTCCCTGATCTCAGCGGTAACATGGGGTGATAATGAGGCCTACTTGGCAGGCTTGGTATAAGGGGTTAAGTGCTTAGAGCTCTCCTTAGCTTCTAGCAAGCATGGGTAAATATCAGCGACTTTGGATAGTGGGGAACTTGGGTTATTCCCCAAATGTTTGTGTACTGCTAGGTGTTTAGCACTGAGGGAATAGGCAGCATACTAGACAGTCTTGCTGGAATGGCCCTGAGAGTTGCAGAAAAACCAGGAACTCATGCTTGCCTCTCTGAGACCAAAGCAAGTTTCCTTGAAATTCTGAGTGCCGCTTCTGTAGAAAGGAGCAATGCAGCTAAACGTGGGCATTGTTGGAGCGAGTGATGAAGGGGACGGCCTTGCTTTTACAAATGGTTAAAACAAAAACAAAAACCCGCGTGTATCCGACCTTCAGAGAGCAAGTTCCAGGGAAACTCAAGTGTGCTTTTTACTCCACCCCATTCTCGGAATGAGAGAATGTCACTCCTTTTATGTGAACTGCCTAAGCCCCAGATTGATGCTGGGCTGGAGTGTTTGAAGAGTGGAAGGTTAGTGGAGACAGTGGTGAGGTATTAAGAAGGAAACAGAGGGTCTAAATATTGAATTGGCCTGAGCCCTTCCCTGCCACCCAAAAGAAATGCCATCCTCCCCAGTGCAATGGGTCCCCTGGGAACTGCCCACCCTCCTGCGTTGAACAAACTAGGTTAAGGAAGATGGGAAGGAAGCCTGTCTCCCCACCCCCCAACCTTTGAAATAATTGATTGGAATAAATAACCCTCACTCAGGTTACTGCATAAAGGATTTGACCAGAGGTGAGGGTTGGGGGGGCGGGGGTCCTGTGTAGTTATGCCCCTAGAAGGCTGGGATGGCAGGTCAGGAAGAAGGACGGATGGCTACTGGTGATGACTTTGGCAGACCCAGCAGACTTGACTGGGGAAGAAAGGTGTCTCTCCATTTCTCTCCCGTGACCATAACCCCAACATGGAGAGGAAGGAACTGATGAATGTGGTGAATGTGAGGGGTGGGTGGGGGGAAGCTGCAGCCTCAGGAACTCCAGGAATCTGACCACCAGAACCAACCAGTGTCAACTCTTTGTTTCCTGGGGCTGGGCTCTATTGGGGGAGCTCAAGCCTTGCCCCTCCCCCGCCAAGGCCTTTTCTTTTTTTGGAGGGGATGGGGAGAGGGGCGGGGCCCTGCTTTGTGTGTGGTTGGGGGTGGGGTGGGGGTGGTAGCAAGAATTTCAGGCTCCTTTCTGATGCAGGCCCTGTGAGGCCAGCTCAGTGGGGCAGCACGGTGATTACCTATCTGATAAGAGAGGAATTCAAACTATGTGTTGTAGAAAGGGGCAGGGTTGGGGGCAGGGAGCCACCCCTGGAGACCACTAGTCTAAATCTTGACCGGCTATGGTAAGGTGCCTGCGAGGTTATTTTTTAGGGTTTTTGTTTTGTTTTGTTTTGTTTTTTATTTTTAACTTTTGAGACTCTTATAGACCTCAGATCCTCCAGTCCTGGGGAGTGGATGACCTGAGAGGACCAGTCAGTTTCACATTGCCTAGGAGGTGTAAATGGATATTTTTTCCCCGAGTTTCCATAGTTATAAAAACCAGAGTTAAAATTTTGAGGCTCCTGATAACTTGGTTTTCACTGTGACCCTGCCCTGGTCCAGTTTGAAGGGGTTGATGATAATTTCCGCTCACTGAGGATTTGTGTGTACAGGTTCCGTGTTAACTACTCTTCATGCACAAAACCTCAGAGCTCTTCCATAAAATTACTTTTTGCTGCATTTTATAGGTCAGCACAGAAAGGGAACAACAGGCCCTCAGACTCCAAACCCTTGTTGTTAATCACTTATCTGCTCCACCATCACAGCTGGGAGTGTCCCAGCCTCGGACCCCACTAAGCAAATGGGAGGACCTGGGCTTGTACGTCCTGGCAGATTGGCTTGTCCTAGCTGAGTAAGAAACAAGTCAAATGTAACTTCAAATCAGGGTCATTCCCTGTGCAATAGCAAAGGGAAAAGCCCTTCGCCTTTCTGCATTGTTTTTATTTCCTGCTTTAACTCTCTGCCCCTTCCCTCACTTCAGCCTTGGGGGAGGGGAGGGATCCTTCTGTCCCAGGCTGTTCCTGTGGGAAGGAAAAGAAGGGAGAGGCTATTCCTATGATGGAACTGGGGGGACAAAAGCTACAGATAATAATACATGAAATATTAGCTGAGCACATTCTCGATGTTTCCATACTCACATAATCTTTAGAAACTGAGTTGGGTAACTTACCTATTACCCCAGTCTCTGAAGGAACTGAGGGCCAAAGGCGAACGATTGACTAAGGTCATGCAGCCAACAGTTGGGAAAACCAACATTCCATGAACTACTGTGTCTAGCACTCAAGCTTAGGCTTCTCGGCGGTGATACCAGTGGGACCTTTGTCTTCAGAAATGCCATCTGAATTAAAACAATTTAAATGATGGATAAATTGGGGGTGCCATCTGGCTAAAGAGCATGTTGCCCCTAAGGCCCAAGTCCCAGTTTGAAATATTCCTCCTACCAACCACCACCTGCATAACATAATGTTACTTATTCAATCTCTCGCAAGCCAAGACTGGGTACACTGATCTTTTTGCTTCTCTGAACCCTATTTTCGATGACCGCGCTTTGTTGACATTTAATACACTCTTTGGATGTTTGACTGTAATGGAGTAAACTATCATGAAGTCTATCCTGGGGAGGGTATGGGAGAAGGGGGTCACCTCCACCAGCATGGAGATGTTGATGTATTAAGTGGCAAGACTGTGAGCTTTAAATGGGGAACCCTGGGTTTTTCCTGACCCTGTTATTGTCGCTCAGCTAGCTATGTGAGAACTCCCTTTTTTGGGGGAAGGCTGCTGGGCAAGTGTCACTATTTTCAAATAATGGTATAAACGTGGTATTTTAATGGGGTTGTTTCGAACATTCTAGATCTTTTTTTCCTTCACCCAGTAGTATCTGGTCATCTTTCCAAGTCAGATAATTCAGATTTATTTACCTCTTGGTTCATAGCAGTCTATCTCTTGACTTTCACAAGGTTGGGGTTTTGTTTTGTTTTGTTTTGTTTTGTTTTAACATTTTGATTTTAAACCCTCTGGAACATATTTTGCATAAATGTGATAGACAATGTAGAAGTCTGGCTCAATGTCCAAAATGGGTAGCTAATTTTCTCAACAGTTTTGAACTGTTTTCTTCACCTGTTGATTTCTCTATATACACTTGGATCTCTTGGACTAAACTTACTGATCCATCTGCTTGGGTCATACTGTCTTTTCCCTTGACCTTGCAGGAACATTACTTTGATAGAATTCCAGACTTGGAAGAAGGTTGCAAGAATAATACTAAGAACTCTCCATAGGACCTTTACCCAGATTAAGCAAGTCTTAATATTCTGTCCCATTTGCCTTGTCATTCTTCATATACAGATACATTTTTTTGGCTCCTTTTTTTAAAAATTAACATATAATGTATTATTAGCCCCAGGGGTACAGGTCTGTGAATTGCCAGGTTTACACACTTCATAGCACTCACCATAGCACATACCCTCCCCAAAGTCCATAACCCAACCACCCTCTCCCCCCGCCCCCAACCCTGTTTGTTTTGTGAGACTAAGAGTCTCTTATGGTTTGTCTTTTTGGCTCCTTAATCATAAAATACATCAGGCATCTTTATTGCTGAATATTTCAGTGTGTATCTTGGAAACGAGGGTCATTCCCTTTCACAATCTCAGTACAAAGATCAAAAAAACCTGGGCATTTAGTATTGAAACATTTATCTGTATTCTGTATGTAAATTTTGTGAGTTGTCCTAATGGTTTTTTTGGCCCTGTTTCAGGACCCAGTCCAGGAGCATGCATCCCACCTAATTGTTCGGTTTCTGTACTTAAACTTTGTTTTTCACACCTCAATATTTTTAGAGTGCACAAGGCTGTTATATTTTACAATTTTATATTTGTTGATTTTCCCTTCCTCTCTTCCTCCCTCCCTCTCTCCCTCTCAGCCTTCCTCCCTTCCTTCCCTCCATCTCTAAGCCCATCATGGGGCTTGAACTTATGACCCCAAGATCAAGAGCCACACACACAGTCCACCTACTGAGCCAGCCAGGCGCCCCTATTTGTTGATTTCTTATGAATGCTAAGTTTAAGAACTTCCCATCTGTTCTATTTTAGTTTAAATGAGAATAACTACCCAAAATATTACAGCATCTGTTTATGTAATGATTGTTCTTTGTTCATGTAACATGGATCCCTTGTTCTTAACTGTGGTGGCTCTTTGGGTTGACGTTTTCTTTACTGAAAACATGGAAATATTACACTTGTTCTTCATAACTTATACAAGAATGTGTGTATGCAGTTTTTTGGTGTAAGAATGGAGACTAACATTAAAATCTGTCATGTTTCCCTTCCCCAGAGCAAGCTGCACATGGAGGGCTTCCGGAGCCTGAAGGAGGGTGAGGCAGTGGAGTTCACCTTTAAGAAGTCTGCTAAGGGCCTGGAATCGATCAGGGTCACCGGCCCTGGTGGGGTGTTTTGTATTGGGAGTGAGAGGCGGCCCAAAGGGAAGAACATGCAGAAGCGCAGATCAAAGGGAGACAGGTATGAAGGCGGCTTGAAAGGGGAGTGCTCTCCAGATGTAGCCCCTTTCTTGGACCAGGACACCAAAGAACAAAATGAAGCAACAATTGGGTGTTGGGTTTCTGCCTTAGGATGTGGGAGGTGGGGAAAGGGCTGTAGGTGAGAAGGGCACTTGATGACCTAGCTCTTTGACTTGACAAGTAATTTTGCTCTGTGAGCTCTTGCCTCCATGGCTAATTAGGGGTAGTGATGCTGGCCTCTTGTGATTATTTTAGAAGCAAAGGAGACCACGAATACGAGAGTCTAAGTGATGGGGACAAACTGGTGTATGTCCCTGTTGCTTCTTCACTAGGTCTCCCAAGTGGTTGGTTTCTTTTGTCGTCACTGTGTCCTGGAGCAGACCATATAGTCTGACTCCTTTAATTTTCTCTATTTTTAGTGAAGGACAGGTACTGTTTTTTAAGAGAATGGTAGGTAGCATCTTACCTATCTCCCAAATTGTAGTTCCTAATTGGGGTCCATGATTTCCATTGATATTTCAGTATTTTCAGGTTGACCTGAATCTGAAGATACCATCTAGACAATTACAGATTTGGGAAGAACTTCGAGGTATCAGTCATGGTCATATTCTTCCTTTTCTAAGTGGGGAAATGAGTTTCCAGGAAGGGGAGTGATATAGTGTAATTGACCAGAGCCCAGGTGTCCTCACTCAGAGGTAGACTTGTGCTCTAGCTCCTTTCTCAACTTTCCCGTCCTGCTCTGTACCAGGTGCTACAACTGTGGAGGTCTAGACCACCATGCCAAGGAATGCAAGCTGCCACCCCAGCCCAAGAAGTGCCACTTCTGCCAAAGCATCAGCCATATGGTGGCCTCGTGTCCCCTGAAGGCCCAGCAGGCCCCCAGCTCACAGGGAAAGCCTGCCTACTTTCGGGAGGAAGAAGAAGAAGAGATCCATAGCCCTGCCCTGCTCCCAGAGGCCCAGAATTGAGCTACAGTGGGTGGGGGCAGTTCTTTTGCGATCAGGAAGTTTTGAGGAGGAGGCAGCAATCGGCAGAGTGGAGAAAGTGGGGGGCAGGGCGGGTAGGGGGCAGCTGGCTCTGCTGTGCATCTCAGGCCGGGGTCCACAGCATCACCCCCTCTTCCCTCGTGGCGCAGGGTAGGGGGGAAGGGGTGAGGCCAATGAACTCCAACCGCGCTCTATCCAGATGCTCTCGAGGGTTTTGGAGAAAATTCCTCCCTGTGTGCTTTATCTGAGTGTCCACCCCTAGATCTCCAGCTTTGGAAAGTGGCCTGGAGGGGGAAATGGTTTTCCTTTTGAAGAAGGAGATGTATCGGTAATTTTTCCCATGCCAGAATGTAGAGATTAAGCATGAGACCAGATTGATGGGCCCAACCCATGAACCACTACGTTCTGTGGGCAGGAGTCTCTCGGGGTAAGGCAGGGTTTTTCCACATCTTGTCTCGTAACCCACTGTTGGGATATAGGATGCTGAGGACTGTCTCAAGCAGTGGGTTGTGACAGTAGCCACAGGATGGTTGGGGGAACGGCCACAGACCTACTGTTCCTAAGCTGACTCCCACCCCATTCTGGGCCAGTAGAATTTTATTTATTTGCTCCCATGGATAAGCGCACCTTGGGCCCCACTTTCTCCAAGATGCCAACTGCACTAGCTGTGTGCGAATGACGTATCTTGTGCATTTTAACTTTGTTTTCGTAATATAAATATTCTGGTTTTGTATTTTTGTGTATTTTAATCTTAAGGCCCTCATTCCTGCACTGTGTTCTCAGGTACATGAGCGATCTCAGGGATAAGTCTGCAGCAGCTCCGGGTCTACACAGCAGGAATGTTTGCTGTTTGAGCACCAGGGCGAACATCTAGTTGGAGTGCATAGCCTATTGAACTACCTCAGTTTTGGCAATTAGAGCTGGCTTTTCTGCCATAGTGTTCTCTTGAAACCCCTCTACCCTCAGTAATCCGTGGGAGACTAGGTTTTAACTCCGTTTCCCCATGACTTGACCTCCTGCTGGAAGATTGGAAATTGGTCTGAACAGGAAAAGATGGTCCAGGAAGTAGTATTAGAAGAGGCTGCACCAGCTGAAAGGTGCTGAGGGGAAGCCCAGATTAGTTGTCTATACGTGTAATAAGGGATTCCTGTTCCAGATTTCTAATCCCAGGGCACAGGACTCACTTTACATACCAGATCCATCCTCCACTGGATTGGGGCTAGGCCTACCATGCACAACAGGGTGTATGTGTGTGAGTGTGTGTGTGCACGTGCGTGTTTTAAAATGAGTTGGTAAGGTTGGGTTTAAGAATAATAACTCTGGACCCATCTTGAGCTGCCCAGGGATGGGTGTATGAAGCAAAGGCTAAATTTCTTAATCTTTATAAATTCTGGGCTTTTCTTGTCGGCTTCCAGAGAGTCCATAAGCCATGGCTTCTTCGAGGTGCCCAGAGCCAGTGCCCTGCCCTGCTGTAGCAGTGATTAGTGTCGTGGTAGCTAAAGGAGAGAAGGTTTTATTTACGTGCTGTGAGATCACCACAAACCTACCTCACTGTTGAAACGGGGCAAATGCAATAGAACGCATTGGGTGATGTGTGTCTGATCCTGGGTTCTTGTCTCCCCTGCTCGTTGCCCCCCCTTGTTAACCTTATTTGTCTGGGTTTCGTAGGACTTTACTAATAGCAGATTGGGTGATTGCTAGGTGGCCTGGTTTGTGTAAATAGAATGTGTTGGTCTTCTTCATGTTCTTTTGGGGTTTTATTGTTTACAAACTTCTCTTTGTATTGAGAAAAATAGCCAAAGCATCTTTGACAAAAGTTCTGCACCAGGAAAAGAATCTGGAACATTGCTTGGTGACCCTCTGGAAGTGTGGTGGTCTTGAGCCAGCCTTTCTTTTGTGTTCCCTTCCCCTATTTCCTATTTTGGGCCAGATCTTCTATCCTAAAATCCTGACTCCTACCCTACCCCTCATCTCCTCTCCCCCCAAAAAGCCCCCACACATACATATTTCCATCTGGTAGAAGAGAAGAACACTTCCTCCCTTGTTCCCAATCTCCTGTGCCAAAACCATTCCTTGATGTGATTCATATTAATATGCTTGTATTTGGTTGGAATAAACCTACTTGAATCTCCAGTCTTAGGGTAGAGAGCAGCAGAAGCAATGAAGGGTGGGGGCCTTCCATGTAGAAAGTAGGGTCGGGAGACCAAGAAAGGGAAGATGAATGTATATCCAAGTCACTCAGGAACTTTTATGCAGGTGCAAGAAACTTATGTCAAAGCGGCCACAAGATTGTTTAATAGGAGACGGACGAATGTAACTCCATGTTTACTGCTAGAAACCAAAGCTTTGTGTGAAATCTTGAATTCTGAATTTATGGGGGGGTGGTAGGAAAGCTGTACCTATCTGTTCTTTCCCTGATCCCTTCCCCTCCTTTCTGAACTGCAGGAGACTGAGCCCCCTGGGGCTTTAGTGACTCCATCTCTGGGGAGTGTTTATTTGATGGTTGATTTTGCTGTGCCAGGTAATTCCTTTCCCACTTGCTATTGTTTTGTAACACACATGCTGACCCTTTTCCCTTCTCTCTTTACCCTGGGAAAATACGATGAATAAATAAAAACTTATTGGTACTGAAACTGTCCTCTTGTTGGATCTTTAGGCTGTTTTTTCTTCTATAATTCCTACCTTCTTGGATTGGGACTCAGAAGTCAGGGAAGAACCATTACATTTCCTGTTCAGCCATTTTGTTAAAAATGAATCTTGAAAATTCAGTCCTCTTAGCACCTCATTACAGTGGATTTTTGTTTCTAGTTAAGGCCTCTTGTCCTGTTCCTTGGAACCTGCCACATTCAAGAGGGGATTAGGAGCATGGCATGCATAAGAATGGGGCTGCCTGTGGCACTGGCTGGGATGAAAGGATGGGGCCATGGCTTGGGGCATGAGACCCAAATACTTTCTCCCCTGCTCCTCAAAGCCTTTTACAAATCTTAATTAATTAGCCCCCTGCAGCACCCCAGGGAGGGAAATACCTGAAACTAGGGAAATTGAGGCCAGAGGAAGTAACACTGATTAGCTATACAAAAATGTTAACATTTTCTTTGAGGCCAAGTGTGCTAGCTTTCTAATGAACATTGTATTTTAAAACATCTAGCCACCCCCCTTCCCCAACAAGGGAGGGGATTTTTAAAAAATTGATTGGAGGCATGCCATCTAGTACACAAAGTGCACAGAAATGGCAGGACAAGGGTAAGAAGTTTCATACATGCAATCCAGTAACTTCATACCGAAAGTCAAAACTGACCACGGAAGCAGGGGAAAGCAAACTGCAGGGCTTCAGTAAATGGTCTTCCTGCAAAATTGATCTAATCAGCTAGGCTGAAACTTAATTCTCAGGATGCAAAGCAGGAAGCATGGAAAAGCTTAAGACTATTCATGGGTGGGTTACTCATCTCTAGGCCTTTCTTTGATCACGTGTGTTAAAAGTAACCCTTTCACGTGACATGATGCCCTGGGAGCTACCCGTGCAAGAACTCTTCTTGGCCTTGTTTCCTTGATGAGACTACAAAGTGAGAAACTACAAGAAGTTTCTTTAGAAATTGAAAAGTTTTGTTTTAATTTTGAGAAAATTTAACTCTAGTTCATTTTGTGAGTCCCTCAAGTTCCTGCAACAGTTTTCCTTAAAGCTTGCAGAGCTTAATGCCTTTGATTTTTCGATCAGGGTTAATTGATGGCCTTTCATTGGTCATTCTTAGAGCTCTTCCCCTCCTCAACCCTATTTTGAGTTGCTCTGGGCAGGCCCTGAATCTGAAAAGCCTAAAATATAAGTGCTTTAAATCACAAGATGCATTGATAGTAAGTGCGTCTGTGAGGCCGACTAGGGCTAGGAAGTTACCAAACGATTAAATCCCTAAATAAAACTGCAACATGTAAATACAGAATTTTAAGACTTGAACCAGGACTCCAACGCCCACTTCTCAGGACTTCCAGCAAGCAGCCCCATTTCTTAACAGTCCTAACCTGCCACCAGCTGCTAATGAGCCCTTGCGCTTCTGGAATGGGGATCCCCGAATTCTTGCCCTGGAGGGCAGCCTGTCAGAGGCCTCTAATCTGGTTCTACAGACCTCCCTGCTCCCCCAGGTGATCTGGACCCCGCTTTTCCCGGCCGGGTCCCTGCCACTTGGCTCGGAGCCTGCTCCCCTGCCCCCTCGGTCACGTGAGCGCGGCGCTCGGTCTTGCGCTCGGTCACCACCTCTCCATCTCTCTCCCTCCATCCTTTCTCGGATCCCCGGAGTGCGAATTTCGCCCGAAACGCTAGCCCCGCCCCACCTCCCAGCCCGCAGGCGCAGGGAAGAGCCCCGCCTATTGGTTGACAGAGGGGGCGTGTTCCAGCGCCCAACGATGACGTGGTCTTCCAGCGCCACGTCGTGAGGAAGTGGAGCGGTTGGAAGGCGCCGGGCGGATCGCAGCAGGTGCTGGGTTCAAGCGGTGGGCGAGAGGGGAGACTGCTGGGCGGGGAGGCGGCTGTGGGAGAAACAGAGGGGACAGTGGAAGAGATAAGTGAGGGAATAAATAATTTGGAGAATACTGAGATTGGAGGTGACGGAGGCGACACCTGAAAGGATTAGTGTGTTGGTGCGCAGAATGGGAAACGGTCTCGGGGAAGATGGAGAAGAAAGAAACCGGGGAAGGATCAGGATGTAGGCACTACGATGTGGCAGGAAGCGGACTTGGATGTTCAGGAACAGTCAGTGCAGATGCCGAGGAAAAGGGGATAGCAGCAAGGTCCACCAAGCCAAAACCAAGGAAAGGCCTCTGCCCCAAAGGTCTCATTGGCTTATAAACTGTGGGTGGTGAAGAATTACAAACCATTGTCTTCGGATCCTAAACCTAACCACTTTCCACAGTCCAGATAAATCTCTGCGAAGTCATCCGAAGCAGTTTGCAAGCTCTGGTGATTTATTCTCTTTCTTGTTTATCCAGGGTCACCTGTCTGGTGTCTTCTTGTTCTGGGCTCATCTGCCAGGGCAGGAGCTATGTCATGGATCAAGGAAGGAGAGCTGTCACTTTGGGAACGGTTCTGTGCCAACATCATAAAGGTGAGTACCACTTGGCCTCCTGGTTAGTTGGGTAATCTTGTGTCAAAACCTGTTATTAAAATTGAGTAACACATGGCGTTAAGTGGAATTTAATAATGGAACCAATGAGTGTTTGAATTGCAAGGTAACTTCCAGGTCGACATTTCTGGCAGATGATTGTCCTAACGTTCACACTTTTAGGAACCCCAGGACCTCCCAATATCATTGAGTAACCTAGACCGTTAGGTCTTCCTTATAGGGAGCTGAAATTTGTTAACTTGGAACTTTAATCTACTTTTCCTTGCACTGTTCTCTGGATTTAGATAGAATATTCATTCCTTGATGTTGCAGTAGAGCATAACAGTTAAGGAGTTTGGGCTCTAGAGACAAACAGAATGGAAGTCTTAGTCTATCATTTACTAACCTGTGACTTCATATGGTTGTTTTGAGGATGAGATGAAACATAGACTGAAAACAGCACAGTGTCTAGCGGTTATTAATTTCTGCTGTTATGGGAGCTGTTTTCAGCTGTTTGAGGACTACAGTCATTCTGTTTCCTACACCCCTTCCCCAAATTTTGCCTCCACTTTTCTCTGGGGATCACAACAATGTTATATTTTCTGCATATAACAGGATTGAGATTGAAGCCAGTCAGCCTGGTTTTGTCTTTCAGCAGAGTCTGTCATGCAGTGTGTAGCAGTGAACTTATGAGTCAGCAAGCCTTGTACCCCATCCCCCCCACCGCACATTTTTACACAAATGCCAAGTGTTCTCTGGCAGGCCGGGAAATAGAAAGCATCTTCCTGGGGAACCACTGCAGTCACATGTTAGGAAGAATAAGCTGCATGACTTGACTGGAATTTTTCTTTTTTTAAGACTACACGTGGAGAGGGGCGCCTGGGTGGTTCAGTGGGTTAAGCCTCTGCCTTCGGTTCAGGTCATGATCTCAGGGACCTGGGATCGAGCCCCATATCGGGCTCTCTGCTTAGTGGGGAACCTGCTTCCCTCTCTCTCTCTCTGCGTGCCTCTGCCTACTTGTGATCTCTCTCTCTCTCTCTGTCAAATAAATAAATAAATAAATCTTAAAAAAAAAAGACTACACGTGGAGGACAAAAGCTGAAAATGTTGGAGAGGTGTGGGGGAAGTAGTCAGTGGTGAGGCCCTTCAGTGAGAGAAATTAGGCTAAGGAGTGTATTTTTTGCTTTGATGGACAACAAAAGTTTGCTGTAAGCCAGATAAAACATTTTATTGGGTCCCCAAACTGTCTTATTTGTTTGTTTTGAAATGGCTCCTGACATTTACATTTTGATGAAAATCCCAGTGTTCAGCTTCTCATGTGTAATTAGGGGAGCAACAACATTGAGCCCCCTTTTGCGGTTGGATAAAGTAGATTCCTCTTGTCTGTGGAGGATACCCTTACCACTGGACCGTAGCCGTCAATATCGTTCCTGTGCCTTCCAGGTGGAGACATGAAACCAAAGTGGTGGTCAAGCGCATATGGTTAAAAGATGAACTCTGGAAGCATACAGACCTCAGTTTGAATAACCACTTTGACTTTTCTTAGCTGTGTGACTTGTACAAGTCACTTGACCTCTCTGAGCCTATTTTTTCACCTATGAAATGAAGCTAATACTATTTACTTTATAGGTTTCTATGAAGGAAAAACTGAGATGAAGTATAAAAAGCCTCGTATAATACTCGGCATGTAGTAAGTGTTCAATATAAATGAATTTATATAAATAGGTAAAAGTGCTTAATACCAATTTATTGAGCCAGCAGCTCAAAATATACCCAGTTCCTTCCTCATGGGGGCTCTTATCATCTACGTCAAGCCTATCAGCCAGGGTTTAGTGTCTCCCTGAGTGCATCATTTGTCTTCTTATTTCACAGGCGGGCCCAATGCCCAAACACATTGCCTTTATAATGGATGGAAACCGTCGCTATGCCAGGAAGTGCCAGGTGGAGCGGCAGGAAGGCCACTCACAGGGCTTCAACAAGCTGGCTGAGGTGAGTGTGGGCAGCAAAACCCAGCGGGAACAGTGTGTGGAGAATTGGACAATAGCTACAGAATCAGGCCCTGAGTTTACTATGGAGAGTATTTTGGTTTTTTTTAATAGCTGTTTGTCTGTTGTTGTTTGCTTGCCTGCTTAGGTCTCATATCAACATGAACAGAAATTAAGTTATATAGTGAATCATCACAGAAAATTAGAAATAAGAACAAAATTGACTTCTCTTACCACCTCAGTAAACCAGCAGTTTACAGTTTTCTATGCATCACCCCAGTCTTTGTAATATGTTCTAACATGACTTAATATTTGTGAAATTACACATGTATTTTTAGTAACCTTATTTTATGGGGTATTTTGGCAAGTCTTTTTCTAAGGTTGATATGTAGCATTTCTAACTATATGTTTTAATGCCTGTAGAATATTTTATTATCCGGATCTGACGTAATTTGTTTAGCTGCTCCACTATTTGATCTTAAAAATAGTTCCATTTTAGAATAAATTCTTGGATGTAACATTTCTGGAGCAAAGGTAGGTTGACTGCCTATCCTGGTTTGACTGAGGCCTTTTAGTGCTTAAACTGGGAAGAGTGCCAGACAGCCTGGGTCATCACTGGAAGCAAAGGCCAAGGGGATTTTATGCTTTTAATGCATGTTGCAAATTCGAAAACATTAAATTTAACAATAAGAACAGAATGTGGTCTGTCGTTGTGAAGCTAACTTTAAGAAGGATGGAAATTCGGTCTGGACAGCCCTCAGCTTCCAAGCACAAGAACATGGCCTGATGCCAGGGCAGTGATACTTTTTGCCTTGAGTGAGTGGATGTGGGACTCAGGTGAACACCCTGAGGAGGTCTTTAGGTTTGTTGACCCCAGCTTCTCTTTTGTGACTAAGTAAAAGACAGTTTTGCCCAGTGCTTAGGAGCTTAAGCTCTGGAATCACTCAGAACCTGTGGGCACCCCTGTTCTGCCACTTCCTGGCTCTGTGATCTGCAGCCAGTTAGACAGCTTCCCTTTGCCTCCATTTCTTCATCAGTAAAATGAGGACAGTAATAATCTCTACTTTCGGAGATTATGTAAGGACGAAATAAGATGGCACGATGAAGAGTGTGTGGCAGCGGTTTTGGCACAAAGTGCTCAAAAAGTTGGCGTTGTTACCATTCGCCGCTATAATGACTGGTCGGTTGTAGGTTCCGCCCCAGCTGTGCCAGCCAAAAGGTGGCTTCCCCGTCGTCTGTGGAGCCCGAGTCTGTTCAAGTGTCAGGTTCTCACTGGTAGTTTTCCCCAGGTGGCAATGAACTGGGTTGTGTGTATGTCTCTTAAGGGATTAGAAAGGCAGCTCGCTTCAGCCTTGTTTCTTTAGGTTCAGTTCTGATTGAATGTTTTCTGTCCTTTACCCTTAACCTCCAGGCTCCCTATCTCAACACTGTTAGTCTCAGCTCTAGTTAGTTCTCTGCCTTTAGTGGTTCTGGGTTAGAGCACCCCCAAAGGACTGGGTTTATTTATTTATTGAAAAGATTTTATTTATTTGACAGAGATCACAAGTAGGCAGAGAGGCAGGCAGAGAGAGAGGAGGAAGCAGGCTCCCTGCTGAGCAGAGAGCCCGATGTGGGGCTCGATCCCAGGACCCTGGGATCATGACCTGAGCCCAAGGCAGAAGCTTTAACCCACTGAGCCTCCCAGGTGCCCCAAGGACTCGGTTTAAATATGAGTTTCACTTCTCTTTTCAATGAGGAATAATTTCATATGGTGAAATGCACATTTTTGTGCATTTTGTTTTGACTGTTGCATTTACCTGTCTAATCCATACCTGTCAAGATATAGAACATTTCTATCTCTCCAGAAAGTTCCCTTGTGCCTCTCCTCTCCCAGTCAAACCCTGTCCCACCTCCTCTTCCCCTCTTGAGGCAACTACTGTTCTGATTTCTATCACTAGAGGTTAGTTTTTGCTGTTCTAGAACCTTATATAATGGATTCATATTGTGGAGTTATAGCCTTCTGACACGTTTCTTCCACTGTCTGAACCTCAGTTTTTCTCCTCTGTAAAGTAGACATAAAGTCAGCAGCGCCATTCTCAAGAGGTTTTTCAGACGAATGAAATAATATACGTGAAAACCCTTTCTAGATTTAATGCTACACAGCTGTGTACTCAATGCCTTTATTCTTATAACTCATCAGCCTCTCAATCTAACAGGAAAAATGAACTTATGCCGAGAGTAATAATTCCTTGTGTCTGGGGTTGGTTTTTTTTTTTTTTTTTTTAGATTTTATTTATTTATTAGAGAGAGGGGGAGAATGATCGGGGGGTAGGGAGCAGAGGGAGAGGGACAAGCAGACTCCTCACTGAGGGTGGTGCCTGATGTGGGGCTCATTCCCAGGACTCTAAAGTCATGACCTGAGCTGAGGTCAGATGCTTTACTGACTGAGCCACCCAGGTGCCCCTAATACCTTGTGTTTTATATTGTCCTTCGGCCACCTTGAGAGTGATGGATGGTGCTCCCGTTTTACAGATAAGGAGAGTTAGGCCCATAGAGGTTAAATGATTTGCCTACCCTCACATAGCAAGAGCACGTTGGAGTTGGGGACTAAAACCCAGATCTTTTTTTTTTTTTTTTTAAGATTTTATTTATTTATTTGACAGAGATCACAAGTAGGCAGAGAGGCAGGCAGAGAGAGAGAGTAGGAAGCAGGCTCCCTGCTGAGCAGAGAGCCCGATGTGGGGCTCGATCCCAGGACCCTGAGATCATGACCTGAGCCGAAGGCAGAGGCTTTAACCCACTGAGCCACCCAGGCGCCCCTGGAACCCAGATCTTGACTCTGTTGGTAAAGAGTTCTTTCTAGTAAACCACAATTTACTCATTAAGTTCACATTTTTCAATTTCTCAAGTGGTGGCTTTCTGTTTACTTGGTTTGTTATTCTGACAGAAACATTGGTGTTATCCTAGGTTTACCTGGTTTGGGGAGAAGAAAAGTCTGCCTCTCGCTCCAGTGCAGAGTGGGAGCGGAGGCATCCCTTATTTGCCTCCCTGCTCTTCCTCGTACCCTAGCTCCTTGCCTTCTCCCTCTCAGACCCTGCGCTGGTGTTTGAACCTGGGCATCCTAGAGGTGACGGTCTACGCATTCAGCATTGAGAACTTCAAACGCTCCAAGAGTGAGGTAGACGGGCTAATGGATCTGGCCCGGCAGAAGTTCGGCCGCTTGATGGAAGAACAGTAAGATTTTATCGGAGTGGGGAGTGTGCTCTTATGCCATAACCCTCACCCCTCTTATCTCAGGCTTATTTAAGGAACTCTAAACCCTTTTAATGTTAGTCAGATCTCTAATGGCATCAATGCAAGCTAGTTTTTCTTCCTTTTTTTTTTTAAAGTAGGCGTTTATCTGATGATATAGAGGTATTTCACAGAATTCAAGGACAAGTATAACCAGCCTCAAGCAAAACTGAAACCAGGAATTGAAATCCATTAGATAGGGCCTCTTCCTACTCTCTGTACTCTGCCTTTCACCGCTTCAAGAGAACAGCTCAGAATGAACTAAAGCCCTTAATTAATAGCCCACTTTACATTTCTGCCCCACAACCAATAAACTATGATCAGGGGAGTAGCATCAGAGAAATGTTGGAAAAGTCCTTTTCTGCCATGTAATCACCCTAAAACATTACTATGCTGCCCTATATATTCTCTTGGAAGGGACAGGATGATGTGTATGAGGCCTTTATGGGGAAGACTCAGTACTGTTTTTAGCTGTCACTAAGTTTAAACTAACTTAGGAAGCAAGGCTGGAAAGGGACAAAGAGGAATTTTGATGGAGATGATCTGCTTCAAGGTGTGCAAACCTCCCCAGCCAGGACTGCTCCAAACTTCATTACAACCCTTTTCTGCCCAGCTCTTCCCTATACCAGGACCCAGGGGGATGAGAGAACAGAGAGCCTAGGGCATCATGGAGCTGGGCCTGGAACAATTTTGTCATTTCTTTCTTTTTTTTTTTTTTAGGATTTTTATTTTATTTATTTATTTGACAGAGAGAGAGAGAGAGGGATCACAGGTAGGCAGAGAGGCACAGGGAGAGGGGAAAGCAGGCTCCCTGCTGAGCAGAGAGCCCAATGCGGGCCTCAATCCCAGGACCCTGAGATCATGACCTGAGCCGAAGGCAGAGGTTTAACCCACTGAGCCACCCAGGTGCCCCAATTTTGTCATTTCTGACCCAGGGTGGGTTTTGGGTTGGGGAGGATAGCCAGGGTTCTCTCTGTCCATAATGGGATAACGAGACTTGGCCATAGACCTAGCTTCCTGGTCCCTAACAGAGTCCATGTGGCTCAGAGTTCCCACCCAGGGGCTGGGTTTGGAGGCATTGGGGGCACTTCCCAGGTATTCAAATTCTTCTGTACGTCACATGTACAGAAATTCTTCTGATCTGACCTTTTTAAAGTGCTTATACTGTGTGCCAGGCCCTAAGCCTGGCATGTATTTTCTTTTTTTTTTTTTTTTAAGATTTTATTTTATTTTATTTATTTATTTTTTAAAG
The DNA here is from genome assembly GCA_004024625.1 of Mellivora capensis. NCBI lineage: Eukaryota > Metazoa > Chordata > Mammalia > Carnivora > Mustelidae > Mellivora > Mellivora capensis. The sequence goes on along the minus strand of PISX010001805.1, from coordinate 26,419 downwards.
ATTTTTTTATTTATTTATTTGTCAGAGAGAGAGTGTGAGAGAGCGAGCACAGGCAGACAGAGTGGCAGGCAGAGGCAGAGGGAGAAGCAGGCTTCCTGCCGAGCAAGGAGCCCGATGTGGGACTCGATCCCAGGATGCTGGGATCATGACCTGAGCCGAAGGCAGTCGCTTAACCAACTGAGCCACCCAGGCGTCCCCTGGCATGTATTTTCATTTAATATTCACATTATCCTGTGAGAAAGAGATTATTATTACCCCAGTCGTAGAGAGGAGGAAATTGAAAACCAGAGAAGTTTAGGTGAGTCTCCTGGGTCACACAGCTATCAGACAGGCAGAGCCAAGACAGACAAGACCTTGCCAACTCTAGAGCTGAGCTGTTGTGTGCTACACTGGTCCAAAAGACAGGAGGTAATCTTACAGTTCTTGAGAGATCAAAATGCATGGCAGTAGAGGTGTCTCTGAGATTGCTCTAATCAGTCGGCAGGAGAGAAAATGGTCTTAAGTTCTAAAGTCCTGGACAGAACAAGAAGAAATGTTATCAGTGGTTTTCCAGCAATGTGTAGTAGAGCCTCAGAGTTCTGAGGAGTGGGTGTGCAAAGAAGCCAGAGGGAAGGGGGCACAGGGTGCTGGTTGGCATTTACCTATTTTATATATTTGGCTTCTGGTTTTTTGGTGTGTTTTTTTGTTTGTTTTTTTAAGATTTCATTTATTTATTTGACAGAACGAGAAAGAACACAAGCAGGGGGAGTGGCAGGCAGAGGAAGAGGGAGAAGCAGGCTCTCGGCTGGGCAGGGAGCCCTGTGCGGGGCTCGATCCCAGGGCACTGGGATCATGACCTGAGCTGAAGGCAAACACTTAACTAGCTGAGCCACCCAGGCACCCCTGGGCTTCTGTTTAATGTGTGACTTAAAGAATGAGTTCTTTAATGAGTTCATGGGACTAGTTCAGTTTCATCAGTTGGGAGACAGCCCTAGTGGATAGAAGCACAAGGCATGCCCATGGTGTGGAAACCTCCCCAGCCAGTTCATGGCAGAACCAGCTTGGGAACCCAGGTCCCCTGGCTCCTTGCCAGGGCTTTTGCCTCTCCTTCCCTGTAGACCTCACTCAAGTAACCCGACTGTTGTCTGAGAATAAGCACTTTCAGGTACCTTCTCTCCCTCAACACAGTCCTCTGTGGAGAGTATGACAGGGATGGTTATTATCCCAGTTCACAGGGTATGGGAAACTGAGGCTGAGAGAGGCTGTTGTACAAGGTCATCCAGTAAGGGCTGCCTCTGGGATTTGAATCTAGCTCTTTTCATTCTGTTTTTGCCTTGATCCCGAGTATTCATTTGTCTACTCTAGCAGCTTCAGTGGATTCTCGAAAACAGGTGGCTAGATCTTGCTTCACTCTGGAAACAGAGTGATGCGGGTTACGGGGTGGACCCGCTGTGGATGCGGCCTTGCACTCCAGATCAGGGATCTCAAGGACCTGCCTGCCCTACAGAATCTTCTTGTTATTAAGTTCCCATTTCACAAACACTTGTCATTCAGTTTCTCCATAGTGTCCCCAGGTGAGGGGAGCTGGTTGGATAACTGAATTCATGCCCACTGTGCAGAGTTTGGGAATAACTGTATGGAGCCATCAAGATGCCATGATCCAAGAGGACAGGCCCTGGAACCAGGCTCCCTAGGTTCAGGTTCACCTTTCTACTCACCACCTGTCTGATGTTGAGTAAATTACCTAGCCTCCCTGTGCCTCAGTTTCCTCGTCTGTAAAAGAGGAATGATAATGTTGTCTGCCTTAAAGGTTGGTGTAAGGATAGAACATACTGATGCGTGTAAAGCACTTAGACCAGTGTCTGGCACTTAGTAAACATAAAATTAATCTGAGGGGGCACCTGGGTGGCTCAATGGGTTGTGCCTCTGCCTTCGGCTTGGGCCGTGATCTCAGGGTCCTGGGATCGGGCCCCGAGTCAGGCTCTCTGATCAGCGGGGAGCCTGCTTTCCTCTCTCTCTCTGCTGCTCTGCCTACTTGTGATCTCTCTCTCTCTCTCTGTCAGGTGGATAAATAAAATCTTAAAAAAATAAATAAATAAAATTTAATCTGAGATGTTGCTGTTATTAACATCTTTTGCCAGAAGATATAGAAGTAATGAACAGTATAGCTCCTGCCCTTGAGTTTATTCCCTTGTCAGAACGGGACAAGATACATAAAATGTAACTTGCCGAGAAGGACACATGAAGCGGTGTGATGTGTGGTAAAGAGTTTGGGTTCAGGTTCTCAAATCAGGCAGACCTGGCTTTTGGTTCTGATACTGCCCTTAATGGCCAGCTGACCTTGGGCTGTGTCTGCCTGCCTGTCCGAGTGTCCATCTCCTGCGGTAGAATGGGGAATGTGGCAGAGTCACCAAGGGAATGTGGTGACACAGTGCACCTGGGACAGTGCTGGACACACAGGGCAGCACTTAGGAGCTGGGAGTTGAGTGTAAGCAGTTCTCCAGGTCCACAGGCTCTCTGTCCCAACCCTGCCTCCTTTTCCTGATCAGGGAGAAACTGCAGAAGCATGGGGTGTGTATCCGGGTCCTGGGTGATCTGCATTTGTTGCCCTTGGATCTCCAGGAGCTGATTGCACAGGCGGTGCAGGCCACCAAGAACTATAACAAGTAAGTGTTCCCATTTCCCCGGAGCATCCCGGAGTCGTCTCTGACTCCCCTGCTACCTTTCTTGGTACGCATTTGGTACAAGAGGCCAGGAGGGGGTGGGGATGCTTAGAGACCTCTTCCATCTGCAGGGCAGGCCAGAGATGGTTCTTACTACCTCGTCAAATGTGTGCGAACATACACATACAGTGTTTCATCCTCTTCCTCCCCTATGCGCCTACCCTCCATGATACATACATATACATAGGTTACATATGCACATATATGTAATAATAATTATTATTAGTATTTTACTTGATGGGCTAAGGTGGAAATGAGCATTATAGGGTAGAAAAGCTATGGATGTGGCCTTGAGTTCTGGATCAGAGTTCTCTAGGACCTGCCTGATAGCCCGCATTATAATATATTCTGTTTCCGTCTGCAGTATATATCTGTCTCTAAAGGCAGATCCTTCAAGAAAATCTTTTTCTGTCCCACTCCTTTAACCCATGGAGAGGCTGACATTGGGAGGTCATGCAGATGCAGAGGTGACCGGAGTTCAGTAATCAAATTGCATGAGGTGTGCCTTTGGAATATAATACGTATTTGGCAGTGGACTGGATTGCATCAAATTTCCTTCCTGTTCTACTTTGCTTGTACCAGTATCACAGTGAATTCACGTCCTCTGAAAGCTGGTTGGCAGTAGGAGAGAGGGTTAGGGGTAAAAGGGTCATTTAGTGTTCGTCTTATTACAAAATTAATAACATGTTTATTCTAAGAAAAGTTGGAAAACGCAAAGAATTCATGATCTCACCTTTCAGAGATATCCACGATTCACGTTTGGGGTGTGTGTGTGTTCTTCTGGGGAAGCAGTACTCTACAGACAGTGACTTAGTCCCTTCCTCTGGTAAATTATTCTTTTTCCCTTCTCAGGTGTTTCCTGAATGTCTGCTTTGCTTACACATCCCGTCACGAGATCAGTAATGCTGTGAGAGAGATGGCCTGGGGAGTGGAGCAAGGCCTGCTGGATCCCAGGTATTCCTACTTGTTTAGCAGGGTAACCGATAGGGAAGCCAGGCGTGCCCCTCCTAAACCATGTCCTTGGGCTGGAAGTCAAATGAGGGACGCATGTAGACAGAGTGAGGAGCATGACCCTCCCCACACAGAGCTTAGGAGAGACTTACCGTAGCCTACTTCAGAATTTCTGTGTTCACCATAACCCAGGAAGCAGCAGAAAAATGGTGTAGCAGGTAGCAATGCTGTGGCATTCACTAAAAAATGATGTCCTTACACCCGAAACTAATATAATACTCGTGTTAACTATATTGGAATTAATTTTTTAAAGATTTTTATTATTTTATTTATTTTATTTAAATTTTATTTTATTATTTTTTTTAAAGATTTTATTTATTTATTTGACAGACAGAGATCACAAGTAGGCAGAGAGGCAGGCAGAGAGAGAGAGGAGGAAGCAGGCTCCCTGCTGAGCAGAGAGCCTGATGCGGGGCTCGATCCCAGGACCCTGGGATCATGACCTGGGCCAAGGGCAGAGGCTTTAACCCACTGAGCCACCCAGACGCCCCTTAAGATTTTATTTTTAAGTAAGTCTGCACCTAACGTGGGGCTTGAAGTCATGACCCCGAGATCAAGAGTCTCATGCTCCACTGACTGAGCCAGCCAGGTGCCTCTGGAATTAATAATTTCTTTCTAAAGATTTTAAAAATTTATTTATTTGAGATAGAGAATGAGCAGGAGGGAGGGGCAGAGGGAGAAGGAGAAGCAGAGTCCTCAACTGAGGAAGGAGCCCAATACCAGGCCTGATCCTAGGACTGCCAGATCATGACCTAAGCCGAACGCATATGCCTCACTGACTGAGCCACCCAGATGCCTTCAAATTTTTTTTTTAAAAAGATGGCTTCCAGGGGCACTTGGGTGGCTCAGTCAGTTGAGTGTCTGACTTTGTCTTAGGTCACGATCCCAGGAGTCCTGGGATCAAGCCCATATCGAGCTCCCTGCTCAGCAGGGAGTCTCCTTCTCCCTCTTTCCCTCTTGCTCATGTGTACTATCTCTGTCTCTCTCAAATAAAATCTTGTAAAAAATAAAAAAAGAAAGAAAAGAAAAGATGTCTTCCATGGGGCATCGGGCTCTCAGTTAGTGGGGCGTGTGACTCTTGATCTCAGAGATGGTGAGTTTAAGCCCCACATTGGGTGTAGGGATTACTTTAAAAGCAAAATCTTTTAAAAAATAAATAAATAAAATCTTAAAAGAAAAAAAAAACAAAACATGTATTTCTGGCCCTTTGGCAGTGTTTGCCCTCGAATGATTTTTCAGGAATGCAGCTCATGTGGGATATAGTCCTTTAGGTCTCTCATTTTACAGTTTCATGCAAGATTCAGGTATTTTCCAAAAAGACAATTGCTCATTCCAAGCAGCATATGGAATCCTAACTATTAGAGCTTGAGAGACTTTGGAAGTCATCTAGCCTCTCAGTCCCTTCATGTTACTGTTAGTGTAACATTTGGTAATAATATTAATCAGCTAATAATAGCAAGAGTAAAATAACAGCAAAAATAACGCAGGCGATGTTTTATGTTCTGTATTTTATTCAGTCCTTGATCTCATGTGTGAGAGGTTCAGATGTTTTCTCCATTTTATAGATGAGAAAACTGAGCTGAGCATTGAACGGCTTTCCCCAGGCCATTCTGCTAGAGAGCGCCAGAACTGACTCATCTCCAGAGCTGTCTGATTCCAGAGTGCCTATCCTTTTCCTCTGTCACCTGGACCTTGGGACTCAGGAATTTGTCTGATTCCTTTCTTGGGTATAATTAGATTTATCTGAGAAACTAAATTAACGATCAGAAAGTTGCTCAGTGAGAATGGAATTAGAAAGCAGAAAAGGAGACTGTTTTTAAGGCTATTCTGTAAATCCTTTTCCCCTCCAAAAGCTGGGTGGTTTTCTGTGCCACATAGCTCATTCATTCAATCAGTTATTTATTCACTCAACAAACATTTTTAAAATGCCACATAAATGTAGGCCAAGCACGTTGTTGTACAGAGCAGGTACAGTGGCAAAAATAAAAGTATGTATTTCCCGTGCTCAGGGAGCTCTGGTAAAGGAAACAGACCATAATCAATATTATACATATTGACATACAATTATAATGGTGACCAATGCTATAAAAGCATCAGTGCATGGTACAACGAGAATTTAGAGTAAGAGGAATAGACCTGGTAGGAAAGGCTTTGCCAGGTAAACGATAAGTGGCCAGAGAAGGAAGGAAAAGCAGTAACCCAGGGAAGAGGCAGTAGTAGTGTGAGGAGGTTGTCAGTTACAGAAAGGCTGTTGGGATAGTTCAGGTAGGGATTACCCAGAATGGAGCTTGCGTGGTGGTGGTGGAGGAGGAAGAAGTCAAGTAGACTGCATCGAATGTTATGAAGTAGATAAAATTGAGAGGCCTTCGTAGGCCAGGTCTGGGAAAAAGATGTGTTATGTGAGACTCCAGGGTTTTTGACTTCTGAAACAGTGCATAGCGGTGCCCTTCCCTGTGCTAGGGATTTCTGAGGGAGGATCCAGTTTGAGAAAGAAGGTCAGCAGTTTGATTTGGGATAAACTGTAGATGTTGAATGTAGATGTCAGGTCAACAGTTTTCGAGGACAGGTGGGGACCGGATGTAACGGTGTGGCGGTCACCTGTGAGTCATTGGTAACCAAAGCAAAGAGGGCATGAGAACATCGAGGAGAGTCTAGAATGAGAGGGGGAGAGGGCCAAGGATGGAGTTTTGAGAAACTCTGAGTTGTGCTGGCTGGGTAGAGGAGAAGGAGCCTTAAGGGAAAAAGAGGATGAACAACCAGAAAGGCAGGAAGAAAACCAGGCAGTCGGTATTACGGAAGCCAAGAGAAGAGGGACTTTGCTGATGCAGGTTGGGAGGAAGGGGGCATTGGTGGGAGCAACAGTGTTGAATGCTGTAGAGAGGTCAATTAAGCTATGGATTGAAAGTCAACTGTTGGGGAAGAAATTAAGATGCTGGTTAAGTCAGTGAAGGGTGGGCAGGAAGATGAGAGACGAAGAAGAACAGGGTTGTATGAGTAGATGCAGGTTACTGTGATTTTCTGATTCGTGACCCATGGGTGATTTCATAGTTGTTCACAGTATTATTGTGCTTTCTGGTTAATGTTTCATTTAAAGAGACAAATGTTTATGCTGGAAAGAAAGAAAGGTTTTGGCTAGTAGATTTGTGTGTATTCTTGCCTGGGACTAGAACTCTGATCATGCCTCTTAGTTCCGTGCTCTTGGTACTCATACCACAGTGGCAACCACTGTCCTTTATCTCATCTTTCTTGCCCAGGAATTTTTCCCATATTAATTTTCTTTGCCTTGCGTGGCTTAGGAACCTGCCTACGTGGGATTAGTCAAACAGATAGATATAGTGTGGGTGGGTCAGGGTTGCCAGGGAAGGAGGCTGCACGCTTAGAAAGGTTAGTGTTCTACTTGGACTGGGCTAATCGGAGCCCCAATATGCGCATACTTTTATAAAGGTCATATGTGTTCATCAGAGAGGATTTATAAACTACTGGATATATAAAGATGAAAATTTAGGTCTTCCAGGATCAGCAACATTCCTGGTAACACTTTGATTTTTAGGATGTCTTTGTAGGTCTTACTGTTTGCTTAGATATGTGTGTGTGAGTTTAATCAACTGAGTTAATTTTTCCCATCAAGTTGTAACAATGTCTGTTACCTGTGTTTACGTTCTAGGTTGTTTGCAAGTACATTGTCAAAAACTTTTTTAGCCTGTAAGCTCCTCACATTCAGAAAACCAGTATGTATTTGTTTCTGAGATCTGTTTTCAGTGATTCATTCACTCATTTATTCAAACATGTATCAAGTCTTTCTCTGTCCCAAGAAGTTGCCATGCTAGAAGGGCAAGAACACAGAGTTGAATGTTTCATGGAGTTTGCCCTCGGGCAGCTCCCAGTCTGGTTCATGTGCACACATAAGTCACTTGTGCTGCTGGGTCACACTAATGGATGCGCAGGGCACACGCTGATGTGATGAAAGCGGTGATCGGTTGTGGTTCAAAGTTCAGCCAGTCATCTTTTTATTTTATTTTGTTTTGTTTTATTTATTAAGATTTTATTTATTTTTGACACAGAGATAAAGAGAGGAAGCACAAGCAGGGGGAACAGCAGGCAGGGGAGAAGCAGGCTCCCTGCTGAGCAAGGAGCCTGATGTGGGGCTCGATCCCAGGACACTGGGATTATGACCTGAGCCAAAGGCAGCCACTTAATCGACTGAGCCACCCAGGAGCCCCCAGAGTCATCTTTGTAAAACACAAATCCCAATAATGACATAAATATTTATAACAAAAGAAATCACACTGTGAACACATTACGACCTGCATCATGCTTTTGTTCACTCAATGTTGTAATATGAGCACTTTTCTATGCCTCATGTTTTTAATCATTTGTCTTATCATTATTTCTAATGGCTGCAGAATGTATCTTACTTTAATTGACTTAATCACTCAAGTTGTTGGTTATTTAGGCTGTTTCTAATTTGTCATTATTACAAATAATGCTACAAGGAAGTCTATAAACTTTTTTTTTTTTAAGATTTTATTTATTTATTTGACAGAGATCACAAGTAGGCAGAGAGAAGGAGGAAGGGAAGCAGGCTCCCTGCTGAGCAGAGGCCCCCATGCAGGCCTCGATCCCAGAACCCTGAGATTATGACCCGAACGAAAGGCAGAGGCTTTAAACCACCGAGCCATCCAGGCGCCCTATAAACTTAACTCTTATCAGCATTTTGTCTTGTTACCTCAGGATCATCTTATTCTTGCCAAACAGAATTGTAAACTACTGTAGTTTTGTAGGTGAAAGCTGGTATTTTACTTTACTTAATAGAAATTACATCTTGGGGCACCTCACTCTCTGAGTCAGTAGAGCACGAAACTCTTGATCTTGGGGTTGTGGGTTCCAGCCCCAGATTGGGTGTAGAGATTACTTAAAAAAAAAAAAAAAGAAAGAAAGAAAAACATTTCTTTAAAGTCTTCATGTAGACAGCTAATGCATGTAAGGATGAGTTTTTGTTGGCCATAGCACAGATGTTCTATTTTCATTTTGTTGATTTTATCTCCTCCTACCTCCTTAGAGTTACCTCATTTTCGGTAAGAATTCTGCCCACTGCCTGAAGTAGATGGAGCAAACCTTTTGCAGACACATTTGAAACTCAGATTAAGTGGGGATCTGAAGTCACACAGCAAAGTGGTGGGACTGGAAATAACATTTCTTCTTTATTTACATAATACTTTATGGTTACTTCCTAAGGTACACTCAGATCTGTTATTTCACTTGTTTTTGTTTTTTAGGGTTGAGGGCAGAGGGAGAGAGAGATCTTAAGCAGGTTCCATGCCAGCAGGGAACCTGACACAGGGCCAAGTTCACAACCCTGAGATCATGACCTGAGCTGAAATCAAGAGTTGGATACTTTTTTTTTTAAGGTTTTATTTATTTGACACAGAGAAAGAGCACACAAGTAGGCAGAGTAGCAGGCAGAGGGAGAGGGAGAAGCAGGCTCTCCACTGAGCAGGGAACCAGATTCGGGACTCGATCCTAGGACCCTAGGATCATGACCTGAGCCGAAGGCAGACACTTAACCAATTGAGCCACCCAGGTACCCCAAGAGTTGGATACTCAATCAACTGAGCCACCCAGGCACCCCTGTTATTTCATTTGATTTGACCCTTACAGTAACCTATAAGTAAATAGGACAAATGTGCCCATTTCAGAGAAAAGAGAAATGAGAAATTAGATTTATTATACAGGGTCTCAGATTTCTTAGAGAATTAAGACCATGCTGCTAAGACGAGACTATCAGATTTTCAGGGAAATCTGATATTCAGGGAAATTCTTCTTGCAATTCATAAGTGAAAACTGTTTCCCTTGTGATGGCATAAAAAATAAAACTCCCTCTGTGATTTGCAGAAGGAGGACCCAAAGGCACACAGATGGTAAATGTAGTCTCATTTTAAACACTCAGCCCAGGGTTGCCTGGGTGGCTCAGTCAGTTGAGTGTCCAACTCTTGATTTCAGCTCAGATCGTGATCTCAGGGTTGTGAGATCGAGCCCCAAGCTGGGCTCCGTGCTCAGCAGGGAGTCTGCTTGAAATTCTTTCCCTCTCCCTGTGCCCCTCCCCCAGCTTCTGCTCCCTCTCTCTCCTCTCTCTCAAATAAATAAATAAATCTTACCGGGGTGGGGGGATTGGGGAAGGTGGGAAAAAGACAGCCCAGATCTCTGCTTTTTAAACTGTGCTCCTTTAAGAATGTTCCCACCAGGGGCGCCTGGGTGGCTCAGTGGGTTAAAGCCTCTGCCTTCGGCTCAGGTCATGATCCCAGGGTCCTGGGATCGAGCCCCGCATCAGGCTCTCTGCTCAGCAGGGAGCCTGCTTCCTCCTCTCTCTCTCTGCCTGCCTCTCTGCCTACTGGTAATCTCTGTCTGTCAAATAAATAAATAAAAAAAATATTAAAAAAAAAAAAAAAAAAGAATGTTCCCACCAAGAAACTTTATCTTCTAGATCCCTCCCAAGATACATGTCTTACCCCTTACAGATTCTAAATTCTGCCTCTTGGTGCTTGGTAGGACAGGTAAACAGTATTCTTAGAACCAGCAGACAACCAGCCTCGTAAACACCTTCTTTCCATGGACAGGAGTGTTTTACTGCTGATAAATGGTAGTAGTCCCCATTCTTCCTTCATTCCATCTCCTTTCTAAATGTCCATCTGTTTGGGAAAGTAGCTCTTAACAGACATGGGAGGGCTGATCATTTTGCTGTTTTTTAAAATCCTAAGTATCATGGATTTTTGGCAGTGTTTCAAGATCCATATGACTTAGAAGTTTTTAAAAGTGCTATTCAGGGGCACCTGGATGGCTCGCTCAGTTAAGCAGCTGACTCTTGATTTCAGCTCAGGTCATGATCTTGGGGTCCTGGGATGGAGCCCTGGGTCAAGCTCTGCACTCACCAGGGAGTCAGCTTGAGATTCTCTCTCCCCCTTTCCTGCTACCTCCCCACCCTGCGTGCATACACACTCCCACTTCGTCTCTCAAATAATAGATCTTTTTTTTAAATGTTCTTTTTTAGGGACGCCTGGGTGGCTCAGTTGGTTAAGCGGCTGCCTTCAGCTCAGGTCATGATCCCAGCGTCCTGGGATCGAGTCCCACATCGGGCTCCTTGCTCGGCAGGGAGCCTGCTTCTCCCTCTGCCTGCCTATCTGCCTGTGCTCACTCTCTCTCTCTCTGACAAATAAATAAATTTTTTTAAAAAGTTCTTTTTTAAAAATTATTTTATTTATTTATTCATGAAAAACAGAGAGAGAGAGAGAAGCAGAGGGGGAAGTAGGCTTCCTGCAGAGCAGGGAGCCTGATGCAGGACTGGAGTCCGGGACACTGGGATCATGACCCGAGTTGAAGGCAGATGCTTATTCAACTGAGCCACCCAGGTGCTCCTAAAAAATGTTCTTTATAATACATTCAAACAATAACAGAAGTACTTAGAGTAAAAAAGAGATAGTCTTTCTTTCCTTCTTTATCTAGCCTTCTAAAAGTAATCACCATTGAGAGTATGGTGTTTATGTCTTTCTAAACTTTGTTCTTTATTTTTCATTTTTATTTTTAAAATTTCTATTATTTACTTATTTTTGGAAGAGAGAGAGAGAGTGTGCACATGAGGGGAAGGGCAGAGGGAGAAGCGGACTCCCCACTGAGCAGCGAGCCTAATGTAGGGCTCCATCCCAGGACCCTGGGATCATTACCTGCGCCAAAGGCAAGTGTTTAACCAACTGAGCCACCCAGATGCCCCCGTACTCTCTCTCTTCTTTTTCCTTTTTTTTAAGAGGGAGTTGTTGGGCAGAGGAAGAAGGCGAGAGAGAGTCTTAAGCAGGCTTAACCATGCCCATTGTGGAGCCCAATATGGGACTAGATTTCATGACCCTGAGATTATGACCTGAGCCAAAATCAAGAGTGGGAGGCTTAACTGACTGAGCCACCCAGGCACCTCTGCGTTGTATATTTTTTGAAGCTTGTTTTTTCATCTAATATTAGCTCTGATATTCCCCAGCCAGTGCATTTAGATTTATCTTTATTGAAAAAGTTGCATTAGTATTGTATCAAATTGCAGTGTCAGATGTGTGCATTTTATTTTACTTATTTTAAGATTTTATTTCTTTGAGAGGGAGAGATTGTGTATGTATGCAGATGAGTGGGGAGGGGCAGAGGGAGAGGAAGTGGGGGAAGCAGACTCCTTGCTGAGCGCAGAGCCCAACTCAGGGCTCCATCAGAGGACCCTGGGATCATGGCCTGAGCTGAAATTAGACTTTTTTTTTTTTTTAAAGATTTTATTTATTTATTTGACAGACAGAGATCACAGTTAAGGAGAGAGGCAGGCAGAGAGAGAGGAAGGGAAGCAGGCTCTCTGCTCAGCAGAGAGCCCGATTCAGGGCTTGATCCCAGGACCCTGGGATCATGACCTGAGCCGAAGGCAGAGGCTTTAACCCACTGAGCCACCCAGGCGCCCCTGAAGTTAGACTCTTAACTGACTGAGTGAAATGCAAACGGATGTATGCATTTTAGAAAATAAGGTGTTTTAAGTGAAGGACACATTCTAGTGGGTGCATCTGGTTTTAGGCCTGCAGTGAAATGACTTTGGGCAAGTTATTTATCTCCTCTGAGCCTGTTTCCTTATGTATAAAATGAGGATCGAAATACTTTATGTAGTTGTGAGGACTAAAATCATACATTCATTTGAATGTTTAGGGCCTCCGCCTATATTGGCTCATGGTGTTCTAAGAACTGGGAAGCCTGACGTAGGAGTTCACCATGAGAATAATCCGAGAAGAGATGTGTCCTTACCTTTGTCTCTTCCCCACTCACCTTAGTGATGTGTCTGAGTCTCTGCTCGATAAGTGCCTCTACACCAGCCACTCTCCACACCCTGACATCTTGATTCGGACTTCTGGGGAAGTGAGGCTCAGCGACTTCTTGCTCTGGCAGGTAAGCAGTTTACAACCACGGTTGCGTTTGGGTCAGCCTGAAAACTGCGATCGCACCCACGGGATGGATGTAGCAGGGCTCCTCCCCACTCGCAGCCACGCTGGCACCAGAGAACTGGGGCGGGTGGGGGTGGAGGGCGGGAATCTGGAGAAATCTGGCTGTGCCTGGTCACATATGCTGTCCCTTCCTCTTCTGTCCCTGGCTCTGCCAGCCTGGGTGTTCTTGCTCTCCGAAGTGCCTAGAGGAAAATCAAGGTTATCGAGCTATGGTGAAAACTTCACTTGTGCCCCTATTCAAAGCACAGGACTTCCAGCTTGTGTTCCTGAGCATAAGCTGCTGCCCTGGTATTCTGCCTGCTGCTACTCCAGCCCCTCTGGGCTAGAACCTGGCCTTGCAGTCACAGGTCTGTCTCCTTCAGAGAAAGCAGCTATGTCTATGCAAGCATAGTCCACAAGGGATAGAAACTATATGTAGACTCTTTCTTAGGGGCCTGCTGCTGCCTTTTAGCTCAGTTACCCCTGTGGTCCCCCAAAAGCTTATATCCAGATTAGTTTGCCTTTGTTTGAAAATCTCCCATCCTCTGTTAACTTGGCCCCTAAGAAGCACATGACAATTCAAGGAGAGGGAGAGATTATGCTTTGTAGCAAGTTCCAGAAATTTTGATGGGCCATAGTCTTAAAAGATATAGATACTGAAGATACTTTTGGTCTTTGGCTATATTGAAAGAAATAATGTGCAGGTTATGGTTCAGTGGCCTGCTCTGTGGGTCAGATCATGTCTGGAAAGTTTACTTCCGGGCACTGAGTTTTTTTTGTTTTTTTTTTAAAGATTTTATTTATTTATTTGACAGACAGAGATCTCAAGTAGGCAGAGAGGCAGGCAGAGAGAGAGGAGGAAGCAGGCTCCCCGCTGAGAAGAGAGCCTGATGCAGGCCTTGATCCCAGGACCCTGGGACCATGACTGAGCCGAAGGCAGAGGCTTTAACCCACTGAGCCACCCAGGTGCCCCCGGGCACTGAGTTTTAAAAGACTGCATTGGCAAACTGGAGGACTTAGCAGAAGTGGCCAACCTGGATAGCAGGGAATCTGGAACTCATGCCGTGTAAGGAATGAGTGAAGGATAATGGTCTGAAAAAGGGAGGCATGGTGACAGTTCGTTCTCTGAGAAATAAATACTGAGTTCATCCTTTGTGTGCTGGGAATATGGCAATGACCAAGTCAGAGATAATCCCTGCTGCCTTAAAATGTATCATTTGGGGGCGCCTGGGTGGCTCAGTGTGTTAAGCCCCTGCCTTCGGCTCAGGTCATGATCTCGGGGTCCTGGGATCGAGTCCCGCATCGGGCTCTCTGCTCAGTAGGGAGCCTGCTTCCTCCAATCTCTCTGCCTGCCTCTCCGCCTACTTGGGTTCTCTCTCTGTCAAATAAATGAATAAAATCTTTAAAAAAAAAATTTGATATTAAAAAAATAATAATAAAATAAAATGTATCGTTTGTAGGCAAAGGCAAACTGAACAAGTCATGACAACCTTGGGGATAAATAACAGGCAGTTCTAATCTTGCCTTCAAATATTTGAAAGAATGTCACTTTGAAGAAGAAACAGACCTGTTCCAGAGAAAAGGCCTGAGTCTTTGGTAGAAGTTCCAGGGAAGGTGTCATTGGTTTAGCAGAACAAGCTATTGGACAACTAAACTCAGCCCTTTTGAGGCACTGAATTCCTCACTACTGAAGGTATCAAGCGGTGACTGTCAAGAATGTTCCAGAAGGAACTCTTACATTAGTGACTATTATTAGCGTTCACCCAGCTCTGTAGTCTGACTGCTTTCTGTACATTATCTTGTGTAATTTTCATCATACCTTAAAAACCAGGTACTTCTGTCAGCCAGTTTTACAATTGAGGAGACCAAGACCCAGAGAGGTTAAGTAACTTGCCTCAGGTCACATGGATGATAAATGGTGGAGCCAGGATCCAAGGCAGGTAGTCTGGCCCCAGAGTCCAAGCTCTTCGACACTGTGCCCTGCTCTGCTCCTTAAAAATAACAGCCCTGGCTACCATTTGTTCCTTGCTGACTTTTATCAGACAACATGTCTCCCAGATGACCTCTAAGGGCCAAGAGCCAATAACATAATCCAGATGTTATTTCATAGTCCTAAAATTGGCTCTTAGAAAAATCCTGGTGGGAATGTTGATCTAGTCTTGTTGTAGTTCTGCCTCGCTGTACACAGGTGCCTCAGATGACCCCTCCCCATGAGCAAGGCACTTTGGGGCCGGCAACGGCGGTAGCTGCAGCTCAGGGCGCCTGGGCCCTCTCAGCTCTGGGCCCCTGGGTCATGCTCAGCCTGCTCCTTCTTTGGAAGCCTGAACCAGGAGTATGTTCCAGCAACATGCTACTAAACTATCCTGTCTTCCTTCCCCCTGCTTTCCCAGACTTCCCACTCCTGCTTGGTGTTCCAACCCGTTCTGTGGCCAGAATACACATTCTGGAACCTCTGTGAGGCCATCCTGCAGTACCAGATGAACCACAGCATGCTCCAGGTAAGAAAGAGTTCAGGGCTGTCTGACTGGATGGGATAGAAGAAAAGGTTAGCATCAACCGACCGCCTTCTACTTACACGAGGCACTTGCTAATAGGCATGTAAATGAATATAGTAGCTACTCCTTCCTTGTTTACTACATGTCAGGCACTGTGAACATTTTATAGGTACTATCTCATTTAATGCTCCCAAGATCCCAAATGGGCTAGGTATCATCCGCCCCACTTGTTTAAGTGAATACAGCAAAATTCTTTCGTTAAGGATGTATAACCAATAAGAGACAGAACTGGGATCCAAGTTACATGTCTCTAATCTCTTTGCACAGAAACATAGGAGACTTCTCAGAGAGATTGGCTATTCCCTCACAGTATTAAGCTAGTAAAAGATTGTAGAAGTGAAAGTATGCAAAATTCAAGCCTCTTCCAGAAGGGATTAAGAACAAAGTAGCACTGTCTTTCTATTATATAAAATATGTTCTGCCAACATTTGAAGTTCTTTCAGTTTTGATCACCACATCTGGAAACAGGTTTTAATAGGAGGCAGAGTCACTTGCATCTGATTAGAATTCTTGATAATAAGGGTAGTGTGTGTGGTCGTTAGTGCGTTAGATGTATTCTGGTATGTTTCTGTACTTAACCCTTCCAGCAATCTCACAGGTTTAGTATCTGCACTTTCCAAATCTGGAAACAGGGGCAGAATCACTGTCTCAATGCCACAGGCTTTTAAACCCAAAGCTGCTGCTGCTGTTTCTTGAGGCTAGAAAGACAATGACCAGGAGAAAATAATGATTTAACTCAGGGCTTCTTAATCCCCTTGGTTTAAGGGGAATCTGATGAAAACCATAGACCATCTCCCTAGAAAAATTGCACAGATCATTCTAACACACGGCATTTTGCAGAGAATTGTACTCATCACCGAAACAGAAGTCAGGGGTTACGTAACCCCTAGAATCTGTCCATGAATCCCAAGTCCAGAACTCCTGGAACAAGTCAGTCAAATCATGAAGCTTTGGTCCTGTGCTTGATCATTAGAATATGAAGAAGTTAATAATATAACCCCTAGAGAAAAGAGTTAATTCAGGTTATCTGAACATAGTTCTCGAACTATACATCTTTAGTGAGGTAGACTAGAATACAAAATGAAAGGAAACTTAACCATTACTTTTAAGAGGTTTTTGTTCGTGGTAATGTTGATGGTGTAATTTTGAAACTCATGGATCTTAGAGGATAAAACAAAGTGAGTACAAATATTAATGTTACTAGGAATCCAGACATGTAGGTTTTGGCCTAGATGGTTGGGAGGATAGTTCTGCTATTTCCTGGGCTGAGGGGGGGACATGTTTGAGGACAAGTGCTAAGAGTCCCATCCTGTACCTGGGAACCCTAATTGCAGACATTTACTGAGTTCTTACCACATGTCAGGCATCCTTTACATGGATTCTTTATAGTGCTAGAAGGTCAGTACCATGGTTATTGCCACCATTTTTAAAGTGAGGAAACCAAAGTTAAAACAGAGATGTTGACCGTCCTGAACACTTTTTCAGGGGGCCCCTTAGGGATCCTGGCCAGGCTCTATCTACCCAGGAGTCCTCAAAGCTCTGTTTCTAGAAATCTCAGCACCTCAGCAGAAGCATTAAGGTAGATTCCAGACTAACAACATCCTCACCAGTCTGTCCTCAGACCAGAGAGCTGGTCTTTCCAGGGTCTCCCTTTTATGTACCCTGTCTCATGACCAAACTAGACTCTTTGTGGTACCTTTTTCAGGATCCTGCCCTTTAGTTTCCAACCTCCATATCTGTGTTCCCATCCCATTTCCCAAATTCCCATTGTTAAAATCTGAGCTGCTCTATTTCTAAGCCCCGCACAGTGTATCTCTGTTCCTACAGGAAGCCAGGGCAGAGGCCAGGGAGGTGATTTCTAGACCTAGAGTAGCTCATTGGGCTGATCGTCCCTGGTGCAGGCTAAGCGAAGCAGGGACTCAGCCACAAGTTGTTTGGGGCTAGACCTTGGCATCTGAAGGGACCTTGGCAGTCTTCAGGTGATCACCCATCAGCTGTGGAAAATGGGGGCTGGTAAAAGGGGGAAGTCTTGACTCAGATGCAGTAGGACAGAGGGAACATCAGCAGAGGCGGGATGGGTGGCAGTGCAGAGCCACTGAGCCTCGGTTACAAGCTGCAGGGATGGAAGGTCCATGAGGGGCCACAGACAGATGTGAATGGTGAGTGTTTGGTCCCTCTCATCTGTAAGAGTGGTGTTACAGAAGATACGTGTTCCCACCACACTTCCTTTGATGCATTTGTCCGAGATTAAACATGGGGCTGGATCAGTCGACTGTTTTATTTCTACTTTATTTCTTCAGGTAGTCGCTGTCTTCTCCTTAGGAAAAGTTAAAAGCTTGAACTGTTGTCTCACATCCCTGACTTTGCATCGTGGCGCTGCCTGCTAATCCTGCTCATTCCGGGGCTGACTGGCAGTGACTTCATCCGGCACAGTATCATTTTCCTCATCTGTAAAATGAGAGGAGGGTGTCAGTAAGAATGCCTGCTTGGGGCATCTGGGTGGCTCCATGGGTTCAGGGTCCGACTCTTGATTTCGGCCCAGGGCTTGACCTCAGGGTTGTGAGTTCAAGCCCCGCACTGGGCTCTGTGCTGGGCATGGCGCCTACTTTAAAAAAAAAAAGGCCTGCCTCAGGTTTGTGCTAGGTGCGGTAAGCTGATACAGCAAAAGTGAGAGCCCTGCTGGAACAGAGTTTGTCCTAAGAGAATGGTGACCAGTATCATTTCCCATCTGTGTCTCTGAGCTCTTCGTCAGAGTTCTCCTGGCTCCAGAAAAGCCGTAGGCTCCGAGCACCCTTCTCGTCCTGTCCCGGTACAGTTCCTTAGGCAGGGAGACCCTGGGTGCTTCCGTATGTGGTGTTTCTGGCAGGGGTAGCTGTCTAGGCAGCCCTCCAAAATGCATCCCCTGTCTCTGGCACGCTGGCTGCGGCAAATGGGGACTTCTGGGAGGACTTGTCCCTGGCTCATGAATGTTTTGTGACCAAGTGCCCACAGCCTCTCTGCAGGCCCAGACAGTGTAGTGGAGGACTGGAGGATTTATGTCCTAGAGGGGCTGTTACATCTTGCTCCCTAATTCTGCTGAGGAGAGAACAAGAGCAGAGAGCCTTAATGCTCAAGAGAGGTCTGGATGAATAGGTCAGAGCCCCATTTCTCCAAGCAAGCTCCATGGAGCCCTTGCACCAGGATGGCATAAGGTCTGTACAAAAAGTCTCTAAGGAAATTATTAATACCCCCACACCTGATTGGGTGTTACACAGGGACAGTAGACAGTACGGTCAGGGAGAGATTGACTGCTAGGACTTCTTGAACCTGGATTATCTGAGGCTGAGTGCCTGAAAAGACTTTGAACATATCTGAAACGTGGCAGTAGATCCAGACTATGTGGAGGCCGGATAGACGTTTGGAGGAGGAGCTCTGGTGCCAAGGCTCCATGGCCAGTCAGGGTGGCAGCACGTCAGGGAGGCACAGCAAGGCCTTGGTCCAGCTCCAGGGGGATTTTCCCCTCGCCAGGAACTTCCTCCCTGCCTTCCTAGGGTCGCCTGGTCAGTTGAGTATTTCACATGTACCGGGTGCCCAAGTGCCAGAGAGGAAAAGTCACACGATCTCTGCTTCCTGGGAGTTGATGGTTTGTCTGAAGATACACAGGCGAATGAGAAGTGTTGCCAGTGAGCACAATCCCTTCCCTGGTGTCAGAGCTGGTTCCAGGAGCCCTGGGTGCTCGGGCGAGCTTTCACGTGCTTTATTTTCTAACAGAAAAGTGGGCTGTGGACACTAACACCTGTTCTACTCGGTAGAATGCAGTAAGTGGCTTAAGAGAGCCGAAGCTCTTTCTCACAATGTTCCTATGAGGATCCTTTGCTGGAAGAGTCAGGCCGGTCTCCCTACAGGAGGCAAGTCTGGAGCCAAACTTGGAAAAACAGTTGAGGGGGTTGGGACAATGGCACCCGTAGAGTGACCCTGAAAGCCAAAGGAGATGACCCAGTGACCATGCCACAGCCAGGAATAGGACCTTTCCCGCGGCAGAGAATAGACAGTAACGTGTGAAATTGCTGTTTCCGTGTGAGAGCCTGCTAATATGCGGGAGAGGGTTTTGCATATATTATCTCTAATCCTTAAAACCACTCTTCAAGGTAGACACAACCCCCACCTTACAGATGAAGAAATGAGGTTAGGAGAGGATTTGCCCAAAGCCACAAAGCTAGCTGGTGGGGGAACCAGAAGTCAGACCCACGTTCGCCTGGTTCCTTTCCAGGTGTGGGTCTGAGAAGAATTTCATGAAAGACAGAGGCTCCCACCCAGAACAAACCATGATGGACCCAGAGCTGCCAGGGCGGGGGCCCTTGCCTCCTGGGTGCCACCCGTGCACACCGATTCCCCAGCTCTTTCAGATCTGGTACAAACTCGCCATTGTTCTGCTTAACTTGGCCCGCTGGGTGCCCCACCCCCCCACCACCTCCATCCCAGTTGCCCTCACACCTAAAAATGATCTCCCCACCCAATCCCCACTTTTCTCTAGCAGAAGGCCCGCGACATGTATGCGGAGGAGCGGAAGAGGCAGCAGCTGGAGAGGGACCAGGCTGCAGTGACAGAGCAGCTGCTGCGCGAGGGGCTCCAGGCCAGTGGGGACGCCCAGCTCCGACGGACGCGCTTGCACAAACTCGCAGCCAGACGGGAAGAGCGGGTCCAGGGCTTCCTACAGGCCTTGGAACTCAAGCGGGCTAACTGGCTGGCACGCCTGGGCACTGCATCAGCCTGAGAGAGGCTGGCCTCCTGCCACTTTGCCCTGCCCTCTGCCTCCAGGGCCCCACTCCCCTTTCTTTTCTTGGTGAAAGGCCCCTCCCTCCTAATGATGAATTGTGTTTCCTTTGCTTGGCAAGGGAGCCCCAGAGGCCCGCTCTGCTGGCCATAGATACACCTTTTGGACCACCTGGCCCAGTGGCCCCTGGGGAGGGTTGAGGTGAGAGTCTCCACAAGTACACTAAAGCCAGCTCTGGTCACCGGTAGGTTTGGAGAGCAAGGAGCCCCAGGTCTTCGCTGCCTGATCCTTCCGCCTCTGCCGCTTCTGCCACCTCTACGTGTGCTCCAAATGCACTTTATTTTTTCACCAGCACATCCTTCAACACACAGAATTTCAGGGCAGAGGTCTCCCCAAAACCCTAGCCCTTTACCAGTCCATCTTAATCTTCTACCCGACTTTCACAAAAGATTTGGCTCCACCTTGGATCCGCTGGTAAATAGCTAATAGGCAGCCAGCGTTATTTGGGCAAGGAAGGGGAGGGAGAGACAGAAAATTTGCCCATCTGCTGCTCCTCCCCCTGGGCTCTCCACCTGGGATTTGCTATTGAATCTCTACCCCCCCTCCCACCACACAGTGCTGATTGCTCACTGAAAGGCTCAGCGCCCCCAATGGCGCGCGGAAGCCAGGCGGGTGATTACAATCCAATTACCTATTGTCGACTCAGCCCACACAAGCTTTTCTCCTCTTGCGGGGCATGGGGCCAGGCTCCACGCCCCTGAGAGACCGCCCCGTCCATGACTACAGGGTAACAGAAGGGCCCATAGGCCCTGGTAAGTCTGATCCACCATAGGCCTCCTTCCCTGGAACACGTCACAGGACCCAGAGTGTAGAAACAAGCACTTCTCCCAACTGACTGCCGTCCTCACCATCTCAGACTCTGCCTCCTGCCGCCTCAGTCTCTGAGGCTTCTCTGTTGTTGACCTGGCTCCCTAAGTAGCCCCTGAGACGATTTATTCCCAGCGTGGCGGAGTCTCACCTTGTCAGGGCCAACATTGTCCAGCAGGGAGAGGAGGGCCAAGTCGAGGGCTGTGTCCTGTCCCTTACATCTCCCGGCCAGGCCTTGCTGTAGAACTGCTGAGAGGATTAGTGCCTTTGAAGAGTTGTCTGCCTGAGCAGCTCTGCTTCAGGTGCCCGGAGCAGCAAGCACCAGCCTTTCACACCAGCCAAACACCACCGCTCTGCTCAGTCTCCCCGTTTTACTTTCTGCAAACTGTTTCCCCAGCACCTCCCTCTAGGGGAGCGGTGGGGTCTTGCAAGCAGTGCTCCTAGCAGTCTTGAAATACCTAACTTCCCTATATTCCAGTCTCCTCTTCCCCTTTCTGTGCCAGGATACCTGGCACAAGACACCCTTGGCCATCATCCCTGCTCCCAGAAGCAGGCAGAAATGCCAGACACTACGATTGAGAAGTCAATCAATGCACCCTTTGGCAAGCCCCCTACACACACCTGGCATTCTCCACAACCAATCCCTGGCACAGGGCTCCCAAAGAGCAGGTGCTGTACATTTTCCAGCTTTACAATGGGGCTGTTGACAGCCTTAATTAGGGAGGCATGAATTATGCGGCTATAATGCAGAGCCCTACAATTAAGGCGGGAATGAGGGGCTGGAGGCAACAAACGGAATCTGCCCAGTGAGCCTGACTATTGAGTCCTGTCTCCGTTCTGTGTCTGACTTTCCCTAATATGACTGGGGTTCAGCAGAGATGATGAATGAAGCTGATGTCTCTGGGTTTAGGTCCTGTATTCTGGGGGTAAGGTACAGAGTGGGACGGGCAGGGGCTGAGGGACCACTACTGCTGAGGTGCAGAAGCTGCAGATAGGAACTCATTGTGATTGCTTTCTACCCGCAAGATTTGTACAAACCGGCTCAACCCTTGCCTCAAAGTAGGTGGGACCTATGTAAATGTCCTCTCACCTGTGAGCTAGTCCCCCACTTGAGGATATTTATTGTGTTCTTGTGTTCTCCTGGGTTTCAAATAGAATTTTAAAAATTCTTTCTTAGATGTAAAACTTGTCTACAAACAGTACAACAGAAGAACACCTGGTTTTGCGGCCGCAGTTGTCTGCCCTCTCTCAGGTGCGCTTGGCTACCTCCAGGATCCCCAGCTTTGGGGGGCGTGGGAGGTGGGGGAGCCAGTGGAAGAGCCCTTTTGCCATTGCAACACCTGTTCCTTTACTTGTTTCCTAATCCCCGGTCGCTGTCGTCCACCCTCCTTGTCCTCCCGCAAGCGAGAGGAAGCCAGCCTGCCAGTGTGGAAAGGAGGGATTTCGCCAGCTGCGTTTGCGGCGCCCAGGCTTGGTGGCCGCGTCGGGTGGGGGCAGCTGAGCTTGATGTCTCTAGAGCGGGTGGAGCGTAGGGGGAGGGGAGAGCTAGTAGGCCTAGGCGGCTGCTCTCCATCATTCTGTGGCGGGGTTCCGAGGTCCGGGAATACAGGGACCTAAGGGAGCCACTCCACAGGCTTTGGGGTGGGGGGGGGCTTCGTTGGCATTTGGGGAGGCGGCTGGGAAACGGGTGCTGAAAGGACAGCTCCTATCTGCCCCACAGCACCCGAAGGGGACCTCTGCGTGTAAAGTCTCCCCCCTCGAGTCCCCACCCAACCTCGAGCGGACCGCCGTCCAGGTGAAGAGCACGAAAGGATTCCTCGGAGTGGCAGCTTGGAAGGATGCACGTCCGGCTGCGCCAAGCTGGCTTCCCCGCTCTTTCCCCACTTCAGAGTCAGCCTTGGCCCTGGGAATTGGAGCCTGTGCCTCCAAGCCGCGCGCTTCCTCCCGCCTCCGGCGGGGAAGGGCGGTGCGGCCAGGCCTCGCAAACCCTTCTTCTGGGGCCCCCAGCGGGAACAGGAAGGAAAGCGGCCGAGATGCGCCCTAAGTGTCGCATGGCTTGGAGAAGTGGGTAGCTGGGTTGCATAAGGTGGAAGGAACTTGGTAGTTTGCAAAAGCCAGCGCTTGGCGGGAGCTGTAACGCAGAGCCGGCTGAATCGCACACCCCCTCCTCGTTTACTGCCATCGACGCGCGCCTCCCCCACTGCGCCCCCACCCCCTAGGCGCGCCGCCGTCTCGCGCGCCCTCCCCCCCATACCCCCCTCCTCACTCCCTCCAGAGGAGGTGAGTTTAAACCCCGCCCACGTGACCCCAGCTGGGCCAATGAGCGGCGGCGGGAGGTGAAATCCGGTTCTAACCGGTCCGGGGCTCCCAGCGCTATAAAAACTTTATAAACCCCCCGGAGCCCGAGCAGTGTGAAGAAGAAGAGGCACGAACGACCCCCGGACCGGCCAAAGCCCGCGTGCCGCTGCATCCCCGCGTCCAGCGCTTACGTCCCGCCGCCGTCGCCACCATGCCCAAGAGAAAGGTACGTGGCGCGAGGGCCCCAGGCGCTGGGCCGCCGCTACCGCTGCTGCCGCCGCCGCCGCTTCCCTGGCTTCGGGGCGCGAGAATCGGCGCCGGGCTGGAGCAGGCTCGGACGCCTTGCACAGGAGCTCGAGACGGTGTAGGTTGCCCCGGGCTAACCCTGCGCGGCTCGGCTGCCCGCGGGCGCCAGAGGCCATATTGGAGGAGCGGCGGCCGCGGCGGGAGGAGCCATGTTGGCGGCTGTTTATCCCGCTCCCCTCGGGTTCGCCGTGCCCGCCCCGCGCCCCCTCCCCCATCGCCATGCCCCCTCCCCTCCCCGCGGGCGGGCAATTCAAACCCGAAAGGGCGGGAAGGCGGCGCTCAGGCTTGGCGGGCGGGGGAGCGCGCTGCCGCCAAAAAACCGCCGCCGTGAGGGGGCGGGGCCCGTGTCCCTTGGGGCGGGGCTTCGCTGTGTGGCCCCGCCTCCGCCCACGGCCCCGGCGCACGAGACTCGCGCCGGTGCGCGCCGCTGCCGCCCACGAGTTCCCCCGGCTGCGCGCGCCTCCAGTCTCCCGCCCTCGACGGCTGCCATGGTAACGGCGCCCGGGCCCCGCCTCCAGAGGGGTTTGTTTGCACCATCTGCAGCTGTTGCTTCTGCTTGGCGCCGCGGCGCGGGCTGCGCTCCTCCGAGCTCCAGTTTAGCGCGCGCTGCCCGGGGCGGCTCGGCGGTGGCTCCAGGCCGGCCGTGGCTCCAGGCCGGCCGGGGCCCGGACACCCGCTTTTCCTGCGCGCCTTGGGCCATCTCGGGCGTGATGCTTGCACGGAGGAGCAGATTGCTGAGCATTCAGGGCATTTTCATAGCTGGGGATGCTAAAACCGGAAGATTTGTATGTCTTGGAAAAGTTGTGTGCAAGACTTCACCCTTCAGTTTTTTTCCTTAGGACTGTTACCCTTAGTGAGTCCGTAAGAATTGCTTTCGAAACTACAACTTTCTTAGGTTTTGTCTGTCTTTTTTACAGGCTGAGGGGGATGCTAAAGGAGATAAAGCCAAGGTGAAGGACGAGGTGAGTCTTAAACAGCTTTGGGACTCCTTTGCTGGTAATTAATCACACCTCTACTCCGGAATTTCCCTACGCTCTCTGCACTTCCTGTAGTCTAGACCAAACTGATAACAACATTTTTTACCTTTTGGTTTTTCTTTACTGTCCTGTTTCTAATTTTTTTTTTCTTTTAATAGCCACAGAGAAGATCTGCAAGATTATCTGCTGTAAGTGTCTGCTGTTAAACTATGTTTATCCCTGAAACTAAAAAGCATTAAAAATTCCCTTTGTTTCCCGTGGGTTATGGTTAGTGGCAGCTTTTGAATAATCTCTTCTCTTGTGGGCTCTCACCCGGTTGATATTTGCTGGTTTTGAAATTCAGGTGGCTTGTGGCCAAAGTGGGACACCTTGACATGTTACTTAAATGGGTTCCTGGAGATTGGAAACTCCTAAGGGAAAGCCAGCCCCAGAGGCTTTAGGAAATAAGAGAAACTTTTGTGCCGGTGGTACTGTGGTTTGGTAGTAGATTGTTTCTTTGGTCCATCATACTAATGTTCTCTTCTTCTTTTCCTGAAATAAAAGAAACCTGCTCCTCCAAAGCCAGAGCCCAAGCCTAAAAAGGCCCCAGCAAAGGTGAGTGGAACTGAGAGACCAGGATGCTCCTCCAAGTTGCTGTGGCTTCCCACATTGCTGGCAGTTCTGCTGTCTTAACAGTTTCATCCATTGACACAGACTTGATATGAGAAAGTTACTTGGACTGGGCCTTAAAAAATTATTTTGGAATTAGTCATTTTCACAGGATGAGGCCTGTCCTTCAGTGTCCTAATTCAGCAGACTGATGACCCTGCTAATGGACATTCTAACTTGTTTTGATAGGTTGCCTTATTTATCCCTGACATTTTGTAGTACTGGTTTTCTAATCAAGAACTCTTATCAGGATAAAAATAATTGGGCAACAGCGTTCTGGGCAGGGGAGTCCACAGTTTACAAGAGATTTGTACATATTAAACCCGAGTATTCAAGGCACTGTTTCTTCTATTTTTTACACTCAAATAAAAACTTGTCTACTGAAGACCACAGCAAATGGTAATTTGGTCTTGTTTTGATCCATTTTTATCAATGGGGGAGGGTTTATAGTCTGTGGGTGTGTTATCTTTGATAAACCTGTGTGTACAGAACTTTGCAGACCATACCCTGCTCCGGCGAAATTTGAAGAAACTGCTTTTTTTTTTTTCCCCCCCTTCCCTTCTCCTTTTTAGAAGGGCGAGAAGGTACCCAAAGGGAAAAAGGGGAAAGCTGATGCCAGCAAGGATGGGAATAACCCTGCAGAAAACGGAGATGCCAAAACAGACCAGGTACAACTGCTGTCCGACTTTTTGTGAAGCCGGCTGAGTCAGTTACCAATCCCAGAAGCTTCTATTATCTTTCTCCTGCATCTGTATCGCCCCAAGGGTGCTTTTCAGCCCAGAGTTTGCTTATGGATTTTCCGTTAGCTTATATTCTGGATTCCTAAAGTCTCTGCTGTCCGATAATGGGCACTGTAGTGTGAGCTCACGCTATACCATAGAGATTTCAAGCTGAGGATAAGCTCCTCTTCTGATGCAAATGTGCCCCCTTCCCCCAATTGTCCAGTGAGGTCCAGAGGGAAGGTTACCAAGCTCTCCTCAAAACAAGGACTGAGTCTGGAAGGACCTAAAATCTGAACTTGGGTGTGGGCGCAACTGTAGTGCTAGGGATGGGATGTGAATGAAAATCGTGTCAAACCTGTAGGTGGTGACATTGTATTGATCTTCTTCTTCTAGGCACAGAAAGCTGAAGGTGCTGGAGATGCCAAGTGAAGGGTGTGCATTTTTGATAACTGTGTACTTCTGGTGACTGTACAGTTTGAAATACTATTTTTTATCAAGTTTTATAAAAATGCAGAATTTTGTTTTACTTTTTTTTTTTTTTAAGCTATGTTGTTAGCACACAGAACACTTCATTGTTGTTTTGGGGGAAGGGC